>CM059304.1:9907500-10142500 GCA_030340665.1 Neosalanx taihuensis
ACTCGGCATTAAGCCCCACACAGCACAGTGATAAGCCACAAAAACACATGCACACAACACAAGTGTACACAACTCTAAGCCACACATACCCGTAGCTTTTCAAGTCACCCCCCCAACACACCCACACACACACACACACACACATTCTGTCCTTGTCTGGCTGTCTAGTGCAAAGAGCCACTCCTCCCCCTACTCTCCCTCCTCCTCCCACACACATCTCTCTGCCTCTCCTCGTTTGTCTCACAATGTATCTTTATATATCACTGCCTATTTCTCTGTCTGTCAAACTGCGATGCACACACACACACACACACACACATTCAGGTATCTCTCTTACCTTAATTTGGCGTGCCCCATGGCCGAGGCTGAGGAGCCAGCAGAGTCCTCTGATACCGAGCGCTGGAAGAGGGGGGAGAGAGAGCCATCGTCCCTGGGGCAGAACATTAGCCTGGAACAGGGACTGGCGCAAGGGCTGGGGCATGGGCTGGGACAGGGGCTGGGACAAGGGCTAAAATTTGGACTGGGGTTAGGGCTAGGGATAAGTCTGTCTGCCCTCAGGATAGGGATGGGACAAGAGACTGGACTGTGGCTGGAGATATGTCCAGGGCTAGGTATAAGCCTAGGGCTAGGGCTGGGGTTCAGATCCAAATTGGGAGCAGGATCGCCGGGGTCAAGTTTCACATCTATTGTGTCGGGACCCAAGATGATGTCTGGGACTGGTTCAGAGCTGGGGTCGAGTGTGGGACTGGTATTGGGATTGGGACTGGGATTGGGATTGGGATTGGAACAGGGACTGGGATTAAGATTGGGACTGGATCTGATGTCTTCAGAGACTGAGAGCGGTGTGTCTTTGCTCTCCTCTTCAGCAGGCAGGACAGACTCTGTGGAGGGAGAAATGAGGTGGGAAGAATGGTAGACGCACTGTTAGATACCAGCAGTAACTAATTCTGCTCAAGATAGGGGGTCAGGTGGCTGAGCGGTTAGGGAATCAGGCTAGTAATCAGAATGTGGCTGGCTTTGGATAATAGCATCTGCTAAATAAGTAAATGTAAGATTCCTGAATGATGAAACCTAACAGTCTCTAAAGCTGGGAGTCAGATGGCTCAACAGTTAAGGCGTTGGCCTCATGATCGGAAGGTTGTGAGATCGAGCCCCCGCTGTGGCTATATGACGTTGTGCACTTCACCCTACTTGCCTCAGGGAGAATGTCCCTGTACTTACTGTAAGTCGCTTTGGATAAAAGCGTCTGCTAAATGAGTAAATGTAAAGCAGAGTAACCCACAGCAGTCTTCCTTAATAAACAAAATGATGCACTCTGTAACTTGGTTGCCAGTTTACAGACCCAACCCTGAGACTTTATAAGTCATCCTCCTCCATTTCTTATCAGAGTTCTGCTCTGTCACTGTCAGCACAATCCACCTGGATGGAGAGGGCTGATATTTGAGAAACCCCGATGGCACTTTGAGCAAACCTGGCAACGTCGGGAACCGAGGCTGTGTGAGTTTGTCTGAGATATTGAACTGGGAAGCGTCGCCTGAGAAGTCACAACAACACAGCACGGCGAGGGGTTGATGCGACCTTTACCTCGACCTTTACAATGACAGCATTCCTTTAGGATCTGAACCCTCATCCGCACCCGGGTGGGGGAAGGGAGATAAACAAAGACACACCGGGGGGGAGGGGGGGGGGGGGGAATGGTACGAACAGTATAGAAATATACTGGTATGAATGTATCAAAGAGGAGAGACTACAGCAGTGGTGTGCCCCTGCTCCTGCCCATACATTTATAATCCCATCTCCATCTCTCCATGTTCCTCCTCCTCCCCCCAGCTCTCCTGTGCCAAGGCCAGCCTGGCAGTGGGGTACACCCCGACTCCCATATTCACAAGACTTTCATAACTCATCCAATGTTCCCTCGCTCCAGTGCTCCACTTGAAAAGAAGGAAATTAGTTATTTTGAACCGTTGACCCGGACGTGATTCTCTGCCTCTCATTAAAGTACTATAAGGGGTGGGGGGTGGGGCTGGACGTTGCTTTCCTCGTTCAACATTCCTTCTGGAGCTAAATTAAAAATATGAAACTAAATAGGAAGCACGGTACGTATATCCTAGAACCTTGAAGGCCTAGTGAGGCAACAAGTCTATGTTCTAGACTTAAAGCTAGAGAGTAAAGAGAGTAAAGCTAGAGAAAGATCCATACTAGAGAGAGAGATCCAGACTAGAAACTATAGAGTAGCAGGTTCGAAATTAGAGAGAGACAAGATATAGATTAGAGAGACAAGCAGAGAAGATAGAAAGCTAGAGAAATCTAGAGGCTAGAGCTAGAGAGAGCGTGACAGGCTAGAGACCGAAAGCTAAAGAGAGAGAGAGAGACAGGCTGGACAGAAAGACACATGCTAGAAAGACAGACAGGCTGAAAGCTTGGAGGCTTATTAGCTGCAGAGCAAAAATAGGGGACCTGCATTGCACATTTTAGGCATGGAAAAGAACTAAGTGTATGGGTGCAAGAAACTTGTGTGTGTGTCTGTTTGTGTGTGTGTGTGTGTGTGTGTGTGTGTGTGTGTGTGTGTGTGTGTGTGTGTGTGTGTGTGTGTGTGTGTGTGTGCATGTGGGAGACAGAGAGAGGGGCCACATGAGGTGCCTGCTCCAACAGTCACTGACACCAGTTTAAACGTTCCATTTATCTCTCCACCCTGATATAAGAGAAGGGGGGGGATCCCCCCCTTTTATTTTCTCTCTCTCTTTCTCAAACCACTCTGCTTCAGAAAATCCCGGGTTAAAGGCAGGATGGCCCTGCAGTGTAATTAATAAGCAGGACATTAATCTGCACAAGCAGCTTTTGAGAGGGGAGAAAGCCGTCACGTGTCTCGTGGTCCTGATTGAGTCGCTCAGGGACAGTGGGAGACTTGAACTCTGGGCCACCCTGGAGAACAAGGGGGCAGGGGGGGGAAGGGGAGGTATGTGTGCGTTTGTGCGAAATTTTGAGTGCAAGTGTTTGTGTTGCGTGTGTGGCTGGTTAACTGGGTTAGGTTTCTATTGGGTGACACAGAGTTCACTCTCAGACACAGCAAGTGATCCTAATACTGTTAGCTGGAGCCAGTCTGGAGGCCTACGCAGGGATTGGAGGGAAAAGCAGCGTCTGTGGGCTAGAAGGCTCCAGGAGGATCAGGCAGAGGACTAAATCCAGACCCATGCTTTGGATAGGTCTCTGGATGAATGGGAGCTAGAATGGGGCCACCTCCTAAATCTGTAAAGCAGGCAAACTAGAACGGAGTTGAGCTCCAATGCCAACCTTCCCGGAGTCTTGGAGAACCCACAGTTGTGGTGTCCTTCTGTGGGGAGTGACATTTACGCAAACCACATGGTTGTTTGTATGTCAACAGTAGTGTTAGCTGCAAAACTAACGGACCCAAACAGAGACGAAAGGGTCAACCGCTGTGTGTGTGTGTGTGTGTGTGTGTGTTCACCTGTTTGTTTGTTCTCTGATCCCTCCATGCTCTCCTCATTCTCAGCTTGGGCTCTCCCTCGGCTCCGCCCCCTAAAGCAGAAAGAGAGGAAGTCATTTATCTGGCTCAAAGATCAGTACTGACTCGCGCATGCGCACACGTGCACGCACACAGTTAACCATCTCACAAGCACAGTCGAAGATGCAAAAGATCTGCCTTGCAACACACACACAAACACAGTTGGGAATCTGTCTTAATGCATGATAATCATTTTCTACAGGCTTTGTGTGTTTGCTGTGTGTTTGTCCACATTCTGGTTTGTCAGAAGTCCTCAGAGGAGTACAACTTATCCATGATCTGCCCCCTTTCTGTGTACGAACCAATCAAGTCAACAACTACTACCCACCAATGGGGGAGCTTCATTCCACCTGCAGATGGAACTCAACAGCACGTAACCATGGTGACCAGGCTGGTTTCCTGCTACAACCCACCGAGCGAGCAAGTCAGGCAAAATGTACAGAACCCCCCCCCCCCCCCCCCCCCCGCGCACAAGCAAACACAAACCGGCGCACACAACGAGCCTCTCCTACCCTCCCCCACTTTCCACCACACCCAGACCATCCCCCTCTTTCAAACTCTCTCTTCCTGTGACCCCCCCCACCCCCCCGCCTCCCCCCACCCCCGTAATCTCTAAACACCTTACCAACGGGTTAGTGTTTCAGCTCAACTAAGGCCTGCCCCTGCAAACAAACTTAACCCTTCAACCAAACAAACCTTCGCACACGTCTCTGTGTATTCAACTTTGCTGACAGATGTACTGGTGACAGAAGAAATGGGTTTTACTCCCATGCCAAATATGCTGACGCAGTAACACTATTCCGTTAATGGCGATTTGGAAGTGAGTGTACTGGGGGCCCATGAACAAAGGGCACACCCGGATATCACACACCGTGGACGGTACCCAATACCGGACTCGAGTCTCTCTCAGTTTCCCATAAAAAGAGTCTCCCCCACCCCCCACCCCTCTCAGGCTGCAGCAGAGGGGAAGGCTGACCACAACTGCCATGAGCCCTGAACAAACAACAGGGCCTAGTAAAGCGGAGGGGAGGATGATCTGGTTACAGTTGGAGGAACAATTCCAAGCAGAAGCCATTCTCCCTGCTGTAGTATGAGCTAGCTTTGCTCCTCTGGTCCGCTGTAGCAGCATCAGGAGGCCGGCAGTAGGTGTGGACAATACAGGCTGAAGGCTCGGGTAACCAAGCCTGGGTTGGGTTTCGTTCTGGCTGCTGGTTTAAGCTAGCAAGAGCTAATGGCTAAGCTACAAGGCCAAACTGGCTACATGCTGGTTAGCGTGATTAGCGAAGACTAGTGATTAGCTGCAACTAAACATGTTGGTCCAGTGGTGAAGGTTCCTCTAAGGGTCAATGATAAGGTGGACAAAACAACACGTAATTTTTGGCCTGAACTTAACTAGAATAGGATAGGATACTAGCTATCACTAACTTTAGCTAGCTGCAATAGTGGGACTATTAGCTACTGATCTGAGGCTGTTCGTTTAAATAGTTTGTGCTTTGAAACTCGTTGTTTATGGTAATTAGTGTGTCCACACTAGTGATTTAAATACAATTTCAACGCACGCATTTGGTGTTATAGACCTCAAAGCTGGCTTAGGCAAGTTTTGCGAAGCTAGCTATTTTAACTTCAGTTTGTCAAGACTGTCTCTGGGCTGGCCTCCTCTGCTGGGGGGGTTTGGGAGGGGGTGGGGGGACTGTACCCCTCTCCTAAGAGAATGGGGGTGGGTTTTCTGTAAAATACATGAACGGTTAATATAGGCGATTGCTCACCTACCGATCATGATTCATAAGCACGGAACATAACCTCCGCTAATAGAGGTGCGGGGGACTTGTGCTTCGACTGCCCACTGTACGTAGACCTACGTTCTGGTTTTTTAACGTTCCGTGAACTGGTTCCACAAAATTACAAAATACGAAGAAATGTGTGTGGATAAATAAGGTGCTACTGTTAGTTTCTGCTTCCTCTCAACACAGACTCATGATATGCAACACAACTACTAGTAGTTTAACTACCAATCTGAGAGTGTGTGTGTGTAGTGTGTGTGTGTGTGTGTGAGAGAGAGAGAGAGAGAGAGAGAGAGAGAGAGAGAGAGAGAGAGAGAGAGAGAGAGAGAGAGAAAGAGAGGGAGAGAGAGGAAGGAGAGAAAGAGAAAGATAAATGGCTGAGAGAGAAAGCACTGGAGAGGGGAGGAGAGGGGGGGGAGGGGGAGAGAAGCGAGAGGGGGAGAGAAGAGAGGGGAGGGTGGGAGGGAGGGATGGAGGGAGGGAGGGAACTGTTGTTGAAAGTAGTCCCAAGCTTCAGAGGAGGGAGTGAAATCCTGGCCTGGATTGGCTGGCAGGGAGCAGACACACCCCCTTCTTTCCCCACAGCCCCACTGTTTCCCAGCATGCAATTTAACCACTTCCTCTCCAGCGTTCTGTTGCAGCAGAGCAATTAGCTTCACCCCACTCATCTCCCTCCTTCAGTCCCCTCCTTCACACCGAAAATATAGTGAAAACAAGCAGCGTGTAGATCTACCTTTCAGGACTGAACTGGTTACTCTGGGCCTCATCCCTCAGCTACTCATTCCTCAACCCCATCAACAGAGCAGTCTACACACACACACACACACACACACACACACTAGTGTAACACAAACTACACACACAAACACACACTACTGCGACAGGAAGAGGTGGAAATAATTTAGCGGAAATGACAGAACAGGTACGAGTGTGAGTGCGTATATGACCTCGCCTTTACCAAAAAAATGCGTTTTCCTTGCCTATACCAAAATGTGTGTGTGTGTGAATGTTACGCAAGTCACACGAGACTCCATTCCAAACCCCTGCTGCTGTTACACAAACACAGCAAACCCAGGCGGCCGTGAGCCAGCCTCCACCTGCACACACCCCAGGAGCAGTGAGGACCACAAAGCCGAAATATCTCTGCTAACATACACACTTCATTCATAGGACGCCTTCTCCTCTCCTGTTTTCTTCTCTCCCTTTTTCCCTCTCGTCTGCCCGCTCTCTTCTATCCTCTCTCCGTTCTCCCCCTTCGTCGCACTCCCTTCTCCCTAGTTCCCTTTCCTCTTCTTTCCATCCTTCCCTCTCCATCCTACCCTCTACCCCTTAGACACTCAGACATATCCTCCTGGAGAGTCTAGGGATCAGCTTAGCTCGCTCCCTCTCTCTCTCTCTCTCTCTCTCTCTCTCTCTCTCACACACACACACACACACACACACACTCTTGCACTACACCCCCTCACTCCCTCCCTGTATCTCACTCTCACCCACACTCTTTCTCGCACCTAGCCTCATATATAAAGCCTCCACACACAAGCTCCCTTTCTCCCTCAGTCTACCTCTCCCTCAGTCTCAGTCTACCTCAGTCTATCTCTCCCTCAGTCTCAGTCTACCTCTCCCTCAGTCTCCCTTTCTCCCTCAGTCTACCTCTCCCTCAGTCTCAGTCTACCTCAGTCTATCTCTCCCTCAGTCTCAGTCTACCTCTCCCTCAGTCTACCTCTCCCTCAGTCTCCCTTTCTCCCTCAGTCTACCTCTCCCTCAGTCTACCTCTCCCTCAGTCTCCCTTTCTCCCTCAGTCTACCTCAGTCTCAGTCTACCTCAGTCTATCTCTCCCTCAGTCTACCTCTCCCTCAGTCTCCCTTTCTCCCTCAGTCTCCCTTTCTTCCTCAGTCTCCCTTTCTCCCTCAGTCTCCCTTTCTCCGTCAGTCTACCTCTCCCTCAGTCTCAGTCTACCTGTCCCTCAGTTTCGGTCTCCCTCAGTCTATACCTCTCCCCCTTTCTTCTTCATTTTACCTCTCTTTCTCCAACAGCCTTCCTCCAGTCTATCTGTCTTCTTTCAGTCTACTTCCCTCTTTAAGTCTACCTCTCTTCCTCCAACAGTCTTCGCTCCCTTAGTCTCCCTCTTCCTTTTTCTCCCTCAGTCTATACCTCTCCCCCTTTCTTCTACAGCAGGCCTTTCTCCAACAGTCTTCCTCACTCGCTCTCTTCAGTCTACCTCTCTTTCTCCCATAAGCCAAAGTAGTAATCAGCATAGTGTCTTGTCTTACTCCCAATGCCAAGTTCTTTAAATACGAGAAACACACACACAGAGGTTATCGTGGGTTCAACAGTCAGATAGAGTGGAGAACTCTTCCTCTCCCACAGAACTCTGTAGGGAGGTCTTGAGGAGAGCGATTAAAACGCTGCCTGATTCAATAATTCATACAGCTTAATAAGTTGATTTATCAGACCTACAGGATGGTGAGGACGGACGATAACCCACGTTGAAGAACATCAGCTGCTCTCACACACTAACACGATTAAAAAGGAACCGAAATCCTTCGATAACTGATTCATTTGGTATCAACCCAGAATAGAATACAACAGCAGAAAAATCACTAAGAATTTATTAAACATATTTATTTTATTTAAATATCACTGAGCCTCAATACCGTAAGCCCGAACACTCAAGCAACACCAAGCATTCCGGATGAGCGCAACAAACATGGTGCCATGTTTAACCAGCCACTCTGATGCATATTACATGCATCTGGAGGAATGTGGGAACACAAAAACAACTGCCTGATTATCATCACTTCCCGGATTGGCAGGTAGAGGAGGTAGAGCCTGACCCTAACCTGAAGTTATACTTCAACTACATT
The DNA here is from genome assembly GCA_030340665.1 of Neosalanx taihuensis. Taxonomy (NCBI): domain Eukaryota; kingdom Metazoa; phylum Chordata; class Actinopteri; order Osmeriformes; family Salangidae; genus Neosalanx; species Neosalanx taihuensis. The sequence goes on from CM059304.1 coordinate 9,915,669, forward strand.
TTATTATTATTTATTTTTTTAATAAAACCCTTATCTCCCAGACAGACCTGGGTTCAGACACACAGGCAGGTTTCCACAGACAGACATGGTTGCTACTCACTTCTTGCGGGGTTTGGGGGCGGGGACGCGCGTGACCTGGGCTCGCGCAGCAGCGGCGGCCCGTGCGGCGGCCACGGTGGTGGAGGCATCTTTCCGTGGTCGTCCCCGCGGGCGCCTGTCAGAGGGGGCGGGGCCAGGCCTCCCGCCGCTGGCCAGGGCCGGAGGTCGACGGAGGTCACGGGGCTCCCGACTCCTGTCCTCTGATGACATTCTGGAGACGGAGGAATGAGAGGAGAGGGAGGAGGACAAAAACAAAAGAGAAGAGAGCGAGGACCGAGGAAGGATGAAGGAGGTTTAAAGGAGTAGCGGAAGGAGGGGAATGACGGGATGAAAGGAAGAGAGGCCAGGAGCGAGCCAGGAACGAGAGATTGTAGAAGGGGGTGGAAGAGAGAGAGATGGGCAAATTAAAGGTGGAAAGAGAGGAGAACGTAAGAGGGAGGTCAGAGGAAGGATAGAGGGAAGTGAGGGAAACAAGGAGTGTTTGAGAGAGAGAGAGAGGGGGGGAGGGAAATGGGAAGGAGAAAGAGTACATTAAAAACCCCTCAAAACACTTCTAAAAAAGCCTTCGCCTACCCTAGCAGGTCCCAAAACCAAGTGAATCAGAGAACCATTGATGAAAATATGGGGAACAGGAGTACAGGTGTAATGTTTCCCTGGGTCCAGTGACTCCTTCCAGTGTGAGCTTAGAAAGGCCTTCCTACCCGGACAACATACATGGACAGGAATTGGGGGGGGGGGGAGTGAAAGGAGGGAAAGGGAGACGAGATAGCTGTGTTTTGGAGAGAGGGAGAGCAGCTGTGAGCAGCATGGCGTTGAGGGAGTTTTCCTCTCTCAGCGTGATGCCAGCGCTCTCCGCCGAGCTCAGCTTCAATTAATTTAGCGATTTTGTTCAGCACAGTCATGCTGGGGAGGAGAGGGTGAAAAAGAAGGGCAGAGCAGGAGAGGAGGAAGAGAGAGAGGAGGAAGAGAGAGAGGAGGACGAGAGAGAGGAGGACGAGAGAGAGGAGGACGAGGAGCGCGCCCACTGTGTGCCTGTAACAGGGCTTATTTGAATGTTGATTTAACCATGAGTTTTCTTCTTTTTATCCTTTCTCCAATGGTGTCCATACCTATCTAGCAACACTGCAGAAGCCATCACTTGTGTGTGCTTGCGTAAAAAAAGACTTATCAGCATGGTGTCTGTGTCTTCGAGATGCATGCATACACACAGACACCATGCTGGCAAGGCTTTTACAAGCACCCACATTATACACACACACACACACACACACACACACAGACAGACCTATACACACAAACACATAGACAGTGTGCTACAGTCTGCTGCATTTTTCTACATACGCATGCGTATACTACACATAATAAACACACAGGCCACACTTTCACACCATACATGCTTGTGAGCACCCACAAACACACACAAAAAAGGAAGTTGTCCGCCATTGGCAGTATGTATCGTGCCTCAACGTACAGGATCGCTCACAATAGTACACAGTCACACAACACAGGTCTACATAGAGGCCTTTCAACAACTGAAGAACTCTACACATAGTATTTGATGTAGGCAAAGTATGTTAAGTAAAGGGACATCGATACATTAGAGATCGATAGAACTAGAAGGTGCTGTCATATCTTACATGTCAGAGGACATTCCAAAAAAATTCAAAAGGATAGAGCATCTACTTAGCAACAGTAGACTATGATCTTAGTAACAGTTGTTAATTCTGTACCTAGGCCCAGCTCAACATCTGTTGGGTGTAGAGAACACTGACAAAATGTGTATTTTCTTTCAAATGTGTATCTTCTCTTCAATTACTTGCAGTACTGTGCACATTGTACAAGTTAAAGTTTGCACAAACCATGGATAATGTTGGAAAATACCTCCCTACACTGAAGCAGATATTCTCTGTATGCTTGACTACAGCAGCCTTACCGTACCACCAGCCTATCTCCGTAGACCGACCGTTCAGTTCATGAGAAGTAGCCTAGCTGAGTCTGGTTGTAGGACACATAGCCGAGAAGTATGCCCAATAAAGATGTGTAATCACTGGGATGGTTCACCAGGCAACACCTTAACTGACCTCATTTTTTGTTTTTTTTGGAGCCAACATCCTGAAAAACCTATTCTCTTCGACATATTCTCGTCTCATTTCCACAAGGTCTATGGTGCCATCGTTTCCCCCCACTCCAAGTAATGCTTCAATTTCTCAGTTGCAATAAAGCCTTAAATAGCCTAGGCCCTATAGGCTCTTACTATTAACACACCAGGGGTGCATACCTTAAAACTCCATGCTACTACATGAACTACATGGAATACTACTAAAACTACACGCTATTAGGGTTAGTGGAATTGTACTTTGGAATAGTTTTGTAGCTGGTACACATCAGTCTCGTGATTGTGAAGTCCTGCCTGTGAAATCTAATGTGTGGGCTTTGGCTGGGACTGGTAACCTTGGACTGAGACATGCAGGTTAGATCCCGTGTCTCCCCCACTGGTTAAAGTGGAGAACTCAAAGGTCTACTTGAGTCACCAGGGTTCTTGACCTGGCCAACCTCATTCCAGAGCCTGATCAGATGATAGCAAAGTCACTGATCACTACCTCCCCCCCCACTCTTTCACTTCTGGGGTTGTATTCCAACATGCAAACTTTCTACTGCCACAATAAACAACCCTTGTTTATGAAAAGGCAACAAAAATGATTTTTTTTTTCACAAAGTCACCGATTAATAATAACATGTTGCTCCTTAAACTATCTTTAAAAGGTAGCGTGGTAAACACTGATCCTATTTAATGACAGTCACATAATTGGTGATTGTCAATTAAAGGTCCCCTGACAGACCAGAGAGACTGTTTGTCGATGTCGCCGGGCTTGTTGTCATTGGGGGCCACAAGAAAATATATAAAATATAGGTTTGGCCCCTAACCTTTCTTTTTCTGACGTTGTGTTTGTGTTTTAAATCAGACATGTGACCCTAAAATGCAAATCTTCAAACTATAGGCCTACGCTATGAGACAATAACATGAAAGTTTCAAGCCGTATGTACATTATTCGCTTGTTTGGTGTTTAAGAAGCGTCATTTCGTACGTGTGTGAACGGCCAAAGCATCTTTAATACTGCAAAAAGTATTACATTAAGTAACTTGTTTTCATAATAAGACGGTTATGGTGGAAATGTAGCCGCTCGCACGTTGAAGACGCACATAAACACGCACAGAAATATATAATATATAAATGTAACCGAGCTAGATATATTCTATTGTTTGGTGGATGCATTTCCAAATGGCTACATTGTAAAGAAATAGATACATTTCTAGAAAAACTTGCAAATGAATTGAAAGAGAGAATAGAAAAACCGCTTACGGAATGGATGCAATTCTTTTTTTTTCTCCTTTCCAGCTTCCAGCCAACTTAAACCAATGTTAAATCCAACAGCGAACTTTTCCCGACGATTGCATTTGGGTTGTATGTTCGATACGGTATTTCATGAAGAAACATTCCAGTGAAAATACAGAAAAAGGACTGAAGTTTTTTTCCAAAAAAGGAGAAAATTAAAGTTGAAGCGTTTACTCCATCATGGTGGCCATGTTTCGAAGCGACCTAAGCACTGGCTGTCAACGTTTGTCGAAGAAATAGGTCCGACTACACATTAAGTTATACGTGTTATTATACATGCCTGAATAACAGTAATAAAACACGTATAATGAATTTAATTCAATAATGTATCAATTAAAATATAGGAAACGTGCGGTGTTTCAGCATATGCTGCTTAATACGCGTTATGAAAAAAGTCTCCGTGACCCTGCGGAGGGATACCGTGGAGCATTCTAGAGGCACAGGCCTCGCTGTCATCAGGCGAGCGCGAGCAAAACACGGAGCTGGAGCTTGAACAGGAATAGGACGACACACAGTAGAGTGTGTGTCTACTGTTACTCTACTCTGCTCAACTCTACTGCAATCCACTCTTATAGAATGCATGGACAATGCACAAAAGTGTGTCTACTGTTACTCTACTCTACTGCAATCCACTCATATAGAATGCATGGATAATGCACTAAAGTGTGTCTACTGTTACTCTACTCTGCTCTACTCTACTGCAATCCACTTTTATACAATGCATGGACAATGCACAAAAGTGTGTCTACTGTTACTCTACTCAGCTGTACTCTACTGCAATCCACTTTTATACAATGCATTGAATACAATGTGATAACACCACTGCACCATATGATAGATGGATTGAGAAGAATGAGAGTGTTAAACGTCAATGTAAACACGGATTAGGCCCACTAGTAGACAATAAGAAGCACAGTAAACAAACCCAAGACCACTCAAAATAAATAAATATAGAACATCAAAACACATGAGCAATGCACACAATAACTACATGAACAAATACAGGGTGCCATGTCTCTATTTACAATGCCTACCCATGACATCACTGGAGTTTTAATGACTGGAGACAAACATGTGACCTAACTAGAGGATCCCCTGAAGTGTTAACAACACTAATGTTGTTGCAGTCACTTCAACCATCATCCTCCAGTTACAACATTCATCCACCACGTTTGCTTTAGCTTTAAGTTTACTGTGAGACTGAAGACAGTACATTTCTGGTGGCAACATGGCCTTTCTTTATCAGTCTGTCTACCTACGATGAATCCGTGTGTTTAGTTACAAACGAAACGTGTTCAATTCCAAGAATCCTCAAGAGTGTCTATACAATTCTGTTTCGTGCTGAGTTTTTGGGGTTATTTGTTTGTGTTTAGTTATAAAGCCGATGGGTATGTTTTGACACACCTACAGTGGATTTCAGTCTTTTTTCGAAGGGGTAGGCAAGCTATCCGCTAGACTGTTTTTGGCTATTAATTCGGTCCCACGCAAATTTAAAAATATAATACTAAACGTGTTTCGAGTATTACGGAAATGCGTTGCTTATATTGAAAAGTATATAACGGGCCTCTTGTGCCAATGCAATTTAGGGCCTAGCCCTAGTGTTTGTTTTAGACAGATACAATTGTGTTGTGTTGTTATTGTTTGATTGTTTTGCATTTACATTTTTTCTGTAAAATGTCAATTAATGTATACTATAACAAATGTATATCTATAACAAATAAAAAGTAAATAGAAGGGGAAAAAATAGATCTGTTGTCAACCAGGGAACCAGAGCAACACAATTGCATCTCTATGACGCGCTGTTATTTCCTAAAGTTCCAAAGAGAGTCTATAAAAGTCCGTGTCATGGCTTTTTGAGGTTATTTGTTTGTGTTTAGTCATAAGGCCGGTGGGTATGTTTTGACAGTCCTGCAGTGGATTTCCGTCTTTTCTCTACGTTGGGGGTAGGGAGTGGTAGCAGAGTAAGGCGCTTTATATTGACGGTGGTGTTTCTTCTGTATTTGATACATATCTTCCAGTCGATGTACCGACCTTCTCTTATATGTGCAAAATGGCTATATTTTTAAACGGGCTTCCCTGGTGTGTCTGGTTCTAATGATTGGGAAGGACTCAGTAATGGAGACTACTAACAGGTGTCTGTGGTTCCTCAGTTGGTTGTAGATGGAAGGAGTGAGAAGGGGGTTGGGATGGTAGCAGAGTAAAGGAGCTGAATTGGAGGAGAGCAGTGGAAGAGGGATGAGGGAGAGTGGATGAGAACATGGAGAAGATGAGCAGGCAGAGGGATGGAGGCAATGGAAGAAAAAAAATGAATATTGGAAGAGAGATGGAGGAGTGGGGGCGGGGTGGAGGAAAGGAGGCGGAGTGTGGAATAGAGAAGAGGAGGAGGGGTGGGGAATGGAGAAGAGGAGGAGTGGGTGAGTGGGAGGTGGAGGAAAGGAGGAGGGATGGGTGGGTGGGGGATGGAGGAAGTCCCTATCAGTCAGGCCAGGTGCAGGGGGAAATGAGATGTATGAGCCTGAAGAGGCTCCACTGTCTGTCAGGACAGAGCCTTACTCATGTACCAGGCTCTCCCACATCCTCCCCTGGTTTCTACTTAGGAGTGTGTGGGGTGTGTGTGTATGTGTGTGTCTTCTGTTTTCTATATAAATGTTTCAAATAGGTAAACAAAGATGCAAATGAATGCAGTACATTTAGAGGATAAACACTGTTCTGCATAAATATCCCAGAGGGTCCTTCAGGTGTCCAGAGCCTATGGCTACCTCAATGTGAGTCCCGAGTAACACTATAAAAAAACATACATTTTTCTGTCCACTTGTGGTTTCATTAACATTACATGACCCAATCACAGATGAAAGCTTTATGGAAATCATGCTTTTTTGTCTTCCCAAACTGCTCCAATTTATGTAGCAAAGGGTTCTTTTTCAGAGACAATGTGGGGTTTATTTAGACTTGCTAATGTGCAGTGCAGTCTCCATCCTCGCTGCTCAGGGTAACACTGCTACACCTTGTTAAAGACTGCTCCTCTCTGCTATACTCTCCTCTGAATATTATGCAACCTAATGGACCTCTCTTACACACATTCTCCATCTTTTTGTTCCTCACATATTTACTCGGTTCCTTTGTGTTTTTTTATTGCATGTTGCTAGCACACATTCTCTTTCTCTCTCACACACACAAACAACACTGTCACTTTCAATCGTACTTTCTCTATAACACGCATACACACATACTGCACATGTAACACACATTCCCACTATGTGTTTCAATTACTAGCATTACTATAGAAACCTTTAATGTCTTCAGTGAACACACACTAGTGGATTGGTCTCAGAAAGACCATGTCTCTGGAAGTCAGTCCCAAACGGACACCCTAACACCCTGTGTTAACTTATAACCCACCTCACGATGCTCTTATCTTCACCAGAACAGAAACACCATCACAGCGGATGTTTCCTTGGACTTTATTGTGTATTTCCAACATCCCTGAGAACTGTGCAAAAAAATGAAAGAAGTTTAAATGAAAGAATAGAGCAGTTTCCAGCCATTCTATATAAATAAAATATAATATTCTTGGTTATTTCAGTGATGTACTGTAAGTCCAATGAAATAAACTTATGTGACCTTCATTCTGTTCTAGTCATATTTCATAAAGAGTTTAGGTTGTAATTCTTTCAAAATGTTTTGTGTCTATATTTATTTTATGGTATAAAGGTATCCATAATCAACAGTCTATTACAGTTTCAAATGGCATTGCCACAGAAAAGATCAGCCCCTTTGACTTGTTAACTGTAGCTTAAATTTATTTGGCAGAAAAAAACCTAGTCATTAGATGTCAAGTTTTGACAGATACATGTATTTGTGTTGTGTGGCTACATACAAAACATGCAGTGAAAGAGTAACTCCAATAAAATGGTAGTGGATTCAAAAGTCACATGACACCAACCAGGAAGTCAGAGCAGGAACAGCTGGTATGGATGAGTGGATGAAAGTGGTAAAGAGTGATATATGTAGGATGAAAGATAGATGGGAGGGTACCTTTACCTACTCTAATAGCAACCCATTATCCTCCTCTTAATTAGCTAGTCAGACTACGCTTGTACCAGAACAATGCAGTGATCCACAGGGAGGAGTGGAGAGCTCTGCTATTATCCAGGGTACAGCTGGTCTGTGTCAGCACCCAGCCATACAGCCGCTTGCAGCTCTGCTCACTGAGACACAGGCATGGTAATTACTGTGTAATTTGTAGTTTATGTCTTCAGGGTTTTGTCACTGCAGGGAGGGGGCTGGCTAGTGTGTCAGGAGTCACAGAATGGGGGGTTGGGGGCAGAGGGGGGGGGGGGGGAGTGCAGAGACATGAAGTGGAGGAGTGAGGGCTAAGGGTGAGGACACTAAAACTTCGTAATGTCAGCATTTTGTCAAATATATTCACACACCAGCAAAAAAGAAATTTGTAATGATTTACAGGGGTTACATGTGATGTTCTAACATAAATCAACATCTGATCAAGATGATACAGGAGTACAAAGGTGTTCTCCATTTAACAGTTGAAGCTCTTTTCTCAGCTACATGAAACTCAGGCCTCCATCAGTTATGACAAAGGAGAAGTTCCTGACTCCTCCAGACCTGTTTGAAGAGGAGCAGGAGGAGGTGCTTGTGGCTGAGAACACGTGCCGTTTTTCTCTAGTGCCTGACCCAACCTCTGCTCTAGCCATAAGCAGCCTGTGTGTGACCAGCCTCTGCCACGCCTTGCACAGGTACACCCTATCGTAGTCAGACGCCTGCGCCGAGCTCCACTTCCTCCAGGAAGAGGAAGAAGATGACGCGTCGGACGATTCGCCAAGCCTGTCAGAACTCCAATTCCCATAATTTCTCATGATGGCGTGTGTGGATGCGAACACACTGATGCGGTAGTCCCTCAACAGCCTGGCCAGGAGCTCCGAGCACTTCCTGAGTGTCGCTTCCTGTTTGGCCACGCTGTCTCCGCCCCCGCTGCGGTCCGTCCAATAAAAGGCTGAGATGCTGTCAATGATGAGCAGGGACAGTTTAGGGCGGCTGCATATGGACGTCTCTAGGAAGTGCAGGGTGAGGAGCAGCTGGGAAGAGCTGGAGCAGTGCACTACTGAAAGTCGGCTCAGGCACTCCCTAACCCTTGTCTCAGGGTCAGGGGTCACGGTAGCCTGGCCCTGACCTCCAGAGGTCTCATAACCTGCAGGGAGACAAGACGACAGAGCTGATAGGATACGAAGAGCAACTGGTAAAAAAAGATCTAAGAGTAATCGTTACATTGTCTTATCTATCCTTGGCCTAGGGGGGAATCATGTAGCGCAGTCAGTTAGGGAGTTCAGCTGTCATCAGAAGGTACCCGGTTCGAACCTCGGCTGTGTCAACATGACATTGTGTGCTTGGGCAAGGCACTTCACCCTACTTGCCTCAAGGTTAGTCCCTGACCCTGTACATGCATATTTATTCATGTGCCTTCCTTAGCTTAACCCAGGCTAGCCTAGCTCACCTTCCTCAGGGCTCGCAGCCCCAGTCGTCTGGGTCAGGCGGTGCTCCAGGATGGTAACAAGACGCAGCATGTCGAAATGGTGGTCCGTGTCCAGGAAGACCACCTCTACGCCCAGCCCGCCAGCGTCCTCAGGGAGCAGGCAGCGGACCAGCAGGTGGTACAGCAGCTCTGTTTTCCCGGTCCCCTCTGTTCCATGGAGCTCCACAACATCACCTGTGATGGGAGAAGATGGAGGAGAATAGAGGAGGAGACCAAATGTGGTGAGGAGAGACTGAAAGGGATAAGGGAGGTCTCTTTCTGCATTGCTGGTGCGTTGGTAGGTTAACACGAGGCCTGACTAACACCTGGATCTTTGCTGTTTTATCTCCCCAGGCCCAGTACTTGAACATGTGGATGTTGGAATAGAAATAGAGGAAGTTTGTGGAAATCAAGTGCGCATGCTCATACCATAGTTTGGTCCCCCGTTCTCTGGAAAGATGCGTGGTTCAATGTCCTTGAGACACCTTCTGCCTTCCAACCTGGCAAATAACTAAAGACAAACATAAAGTTTATGACAACCTGCTTGAGCTATCTTACTAGTGGTGTTGGTATGGCGTGCTGCTAGCTTGTTTGCAAAGGGCAGGGAAATAACATTTTAGTGATCTGAACTATACAAGATTTTGGGATTAAGTGCGATTAACATTGCCAAATTGCAAAGGTACTAGTAGATAATCGGTTGACTACCGAGATGACCATAGGTTCATACATACCTGTGCAGCATTTTCGGTCATATTTCATTATAAATGTCAGTCTTCTCAAGATAAATAAGCAAATAAGAGTATCAAGCAGATACAGGCGACGCGCTTTTTTGAACCAACTTTTTGCTTCCTGCCTTGGTACCGTAATATCTGGTATAGATGAGCACGTGGAAATCCTTCTGGCACTTTCAACGCAACTGATCACCGCATCAGACAGTCAGAAATGCAAATTAATAACAACTAATAAGTAATCAGAGATCCTGCGATAAAAACGCCCATTCAAATGAATAATGAAGCAGGGTGCCCATGTACGCGGGGTTAAAGCGGTGGTGGAATAATGAAATAGAACCAATTTGCTGGTTTCAGGCGCCACCTGGCGGCAGTCATCAGTCTCAGGTTATAACAGTGCAGGACTGGACCCGATCCCATCCAAATGCGCCAGGCTCCGGTTACCGGGGATGTTTCCAGACCAGTTTCTATTTTTTTTGCATCTTCCCTTTGACTCAGGAAGTAATTTCACTGTCAAACCGAAATAGAATATAACGGTGCACGGGAATAAAGCGAGGACCAGCTGCCGTATTGGTCCTAGGGTACAAGTCCGTGTATAGCGGTGCAGCCATTTGACCTAGAATGAAAATGCGTAGAGAGGGATCCAGCTCATAGACATGATGATCCAGCTGATACTGTTGCTGTAAAGAGATCCGTGCTGTTACATTGTAACAGTATGGCAGCACCTCTGCCCCCCTGCGTGATAGATTGTGGGACCGGGTGAGTTTGTTTGATTTGCGAACAGTTCAACTGAGCTGACATAGTCTTAGATTTGAGGGGCACGTTTGAAAACAAATGTCCAAAAACAAATCTATGGCTGCTGTGAAACTGTAGCCTAAGTTATGCTGTCATTAAAGCATGTTGACATGGGACAAGCGTGACAATATCTGGACAAATGCAGTTTTGACAGTTGGTGTCGTCTTGTGTGGTTAGTGTGAAAGATATGTAACTGTCATAGTTAGATGTTTAGGATCAGATAGCTTATGTTGTGACTGGAGATGGTTTTGAAATGCTTTGTTTGTCATTTTAAGTGTCCTTGTTCACAAACCACTTAAGATATGTTACTACTGTGTCTGTTATCATTAAGAGCTGTCGTGGGGGCAGTTAAATAGGCTATTACTCAGTAAATAGGTCAGATAGTATTTCTGTCTCCTGCAAAATAATAAAGAGATAACTGAGAAGCAAGGCCACAGGGAAACTGACTCAGCAGTAGCTCAACACTGGCTGGATGAAGGGGTTTTCTCATTCACACATAATCTACTGTTGAAGGACTATTGGTTTAGCATTTCCCCTGCATTTCTGTCCAATCGAGCATTTCAGTTGTAATCATAATAGCAGCCCAATGTGCAAAACGGATCTTATCAATGCTGTGCTGGATCTTGACGGTTCATTATTTTTCGTAGCTACACCAAGATTGGATATGCTGGGAACACAGAGCCTCAGTTCATCATACCCTCTTGTAAGTGCACAGTAACAAACAACATCTGCTTTCTGTCTGTCTAGCATGTACAGTCCAGCACATTGCACTGGAGCTCAGCTGGATGAAAAGTAACATGTTGGTGATGAATTTACCAGTATGCTGTGTCTTTGGTTATAGTCAAAGCATGTGCTTGTGGTTCCATTGGAGTGACCTTCCTGTAACCCCTGCGTGCGCGTTCCTCCGTTAGGCATTGCTATCCGGGAGTCAGCCAGCGTGGGTGACCAGGCCCAGAGGAGACTGATGAAGGGAGTGGATGACTTGGACTTCTTTATCGGAGACGAGGGCATCGACAAGCCCAACTATGCAACTAAGGTGGTCTATCTCTCTTATTTGTCTGACTGACTTGTCTGTTTGTTCTTTCTGTCTGTACTTGTCTACCTGTCTCTGAACCTGTGTCTTAATGTCAAGGTCCGGGTCTGTCTGCCAACAACTAACTAAACAGTTAACTAAACAGTTAACTAAACAACTAACTAAACAGCCTGCAACCAAACGTTATATCAATTCAGAGGCATCTTGAAATGTCTCAGTTCACTCAGTTGCTGTAGCTAATCAGCGTAAGCCCTTATATAAACCCCCCTTTTCTGACAGCTAGTTTCAATTTTGTTTTGTTTTTAAACATAGCTGTATAGCTCCTAGTTTCTAGTCCCATGTGTTGTCCTATAGTGGCCTATTAGACACGGCATGGTGGAGGACTGGGACCTGATGGAGAAGTTCATGGAGCAGATCATCTTCAAATACCTCAGGGCCGAGCCTGAGGACCACAGCTTCCTCATGGTGAGAGCAGAGTGTGTGTCCTCCATCGTCACTGTTTTCCAGTGTGTGTGTGTGTGTGTGTGTTGTTAATTAGTGCTGGGTGCTCAAAGTTTGTTTACCTAATGGTGAGCGTCATTCGACTTGGAGTGAGAATGTCGGTGTTGACTTTGTGTGTTTGTGTTTCCATTTGCGCAGACCGAACCACCATTGAACACTCCGGAGAACAGGGAGTACCTGGCTGAGATCATGTTTGAGACATTTAACGTTCCAGGCCTCTACATCGCTGTACAGGTACACACACACACACGCAGGATGGAGGGATGGAGAAAGAGAGAGGCAGAGTGACTGATGGCTGATATCCCTCCTTCAGGCTGTGCTGGCCCTGGCGGCATCCTGGACATCCAGACAGGTGGGGGAGAGAACACTGACAGGGGTTGTGATCGACAGTGGAGATGGAGTCACTCATGCCATACCTGTGGTAAGGACTCCACACACACACATACACATGTGTGGACACTGTAGTACATACTCAGACACACACACTATATCCATTTTTATTATCATTATATTATCCACTATATCCATTTCCATTTTATTACATGGGTAAAGATTTTGTTTCCTGGCCAAGGCTGAGAGCTGTGTGATTGGTTGTTTTTGTTTCCTGGCCCAGGCTGAGGGCTATGTGATTGGTAGCTGCATAAAGCACATCCCCATTGCTGGGCGGGACATCACCTACTTCATCCAGCAGCTGCTTAGGGACAGAGAGGTGGGCATCCCTCCTGAGCAGTCACTGGAGACTGCCAAGGCTGTCAAGGTAGGCCACACACACACACAACCCACAGGCGCTTATAAACACTCAGAGGTGCATGCCAATTAGCCAAGCAAACAATCCAAATAAGGCATTGTGGTGTGTGTTCCCAGGAGAGGTACTGCTACATCTGTCCAGACATAGTGAAGGAGTTCAGTAAGTACGACAATGACCCCGGGAAGTGGATTAAGCAGTACCATGGCATCAACGCCATCAGCAAGACTGACTTCCACATAGATGTGGGCTACGAGCGCTTCCTGGGGCCTGAGATCTTCTTCCACCCAGAGGTATGCAGCCCCCCCTCGTCACATGACCTGCGTCACTGCCGTGACCTTCGTATTGACTGTGCATGTGCGTTGTAGATCATGATAGCGAAATGAAGGATTGGTACGTTGCGGCTGGTCAGGTGAATACGGGTTAGTGAGTTAACCCCTTGTGCGCCGTACGTTGCAGTTTGCCAACCCAGACTTCATGCAGCCTATCTCTGATGTGGTGGACGAGGTTGTTCAGAACTGTCCTATCGATGTCAGGAGGCCCCTGTACAAGGTAGGCCATGTTGTATACCAGATTGTATGTTATTTAAAAAGAAGGACATTTAAAGAGTTCAGCATCATGTATCGCGTACAAGGCAAGTCCATGTTATATATGTGATGTCCATGTTATATACTGTATGTGCTGGGTACGTAACCAACTAGCACCCATGTGCGTGCATGCTTGTGTGTATGTTCTAATCTAGAACATCGTGCTGTCCGGAGGTTCTACCATGTTCCGGGACTTTGGTCGTCGTCTGCAGAGGGACCTGAAGCGGGTGGTGGACGCCAGACTGAAACTGAGTGAAGAGCTCAGCGGGGGGCGAATCAAGGTGTGGGAATTAGAGCTGGTACTCTGTGTGTGTTTGTTAGACATGGTAATGTGTGTGTGTGTTACATATAGTACTGTGTGTGTGTTAGTTAGAGATGGTAATGTGTGTGTGTGTGTGTTACATATAGTACTGTGTGTGTGTGTTTGTTAGAGATGGTACTGTGTGTCTGTGTGTGTGTGTGTGTGTGTGTGTGTTTGTTAGAGATGGTGCTGTGTGTCTGTGTGTGTGTGTTTGTTAGAGATGGTGCTGTGTGTCTGTGTGTGTGTGTGTGTGTGTTTGTTAGAGATGGTGCTGTGCTTGTGTGTTGGCTCAGACTGACTGATCTATCTCTGTCCTGTGTCACAGCCCAAGCCCATGGAGGTCCAGGTGGTGACCCATCACATGCAGCGCTACGCCGTCTGGTTTGGAGGGTCCATGCTGGCCTCCACGGTACACACACACACATACATACTGTACACACACAAACACATACTGTACACACACACACATACACATACTGTACATGCAGTTACATTTGAGCGTCGTACATTTTCATCATATTCATTGATTTTCCACACTATTGGAAATGTATTTGAATTACTTTGTACGTTCACATACTTATTGATAGCCTTACTACAGTATGTGTTCATATTTTTCTGCTTTAAGTAGTGTATATACACACTCTGATATTCATGCACAAATACAAACATGCTCTCACCAGTGGCCTCTCTGTCTCTCCCTCAGCCGGAGTTCTTCCAGGTGTGTCATTCAAAGAAGGACTACGAGGAGCACGGCCCGAGCATCTGCCGTCATAACCCCGTCTTTGGCATCATGTCCTGATGCTGGCACCGCCTGCCTCCTGCTCCTCACTGGAAGGCGCGCTCCTTTCACAACTAGGGACTGTTCGGGTGGGTGGAGCTTCCGCATTCAATAGGGAATAGCTTCCTTTGGTGAAACTACACTCACCTGTGCTTCGCCGTGGTATGAAAAGCTTTTCCATGACAGTCGTCTGGATCCCATCCACGCTCAGCCACCTATGTCCTTAAAGGGACATTATACTCAAAATGATTTGAATGCTTAGATATCCTTTTGAGTGTAATACCCCTTTAGCTGCGCATTTACCACTGTAGCCCACCTGTTCTCTCAACCCTAAAAGCCCTCTCCATCCTGATGCACTTTTGAATGAACAAACTATTATTTATTTTGACTCAAGAAGGAATGTTGTATATTTTTCAGATGTGAAAAGAAGGTTTAGGATACTTGAGGAACTGATTAAGATCTTTTGAACGATATAGATTTTTGACCTGGGATTGTACCTGTAAATGGAAACACTTCAAATTAAGTCATAACCTGACAACTGATAATGTTTTCTCTCTGCTTGCGTTATCTAGTGTTAGTTAAAAAAAAAAAAACGTACACATATAACGCAACAAGTAGTTGAATGTTTGACAAGTGACTTAAATTGAAAACATTGGAGGACCTACTGGTAAATAAGACTTTGTTGTCATATAAATCCCTTCAAATTCAGAAATTCAGTTGGGAGGTTGATTCCCTGGCCCCTTCTAGATCTATACAGAGAGCACATATTACCGCATGAGCTGCTCCATCAGTCGCCTTATTGTTGTGCCTGTCATGGCTTCAAAATGTGTATTTTTACAATCAGAGGGGAAATGGTGGTGTGGGGAAGACTGGCTTTAAAAAAAAAACAGACAGAATGACGTTCATCCTCAGTTATTTTCTTTCTGGGTGAACCTAATCATCCTTGTGATTTTACAGTGGAAACTTTCTCAATCGAGAGTTCATAGAACCATCAGATTCATTTCCAACCCCAAAACCCAAAAATCTACAGTAGAGTCATAGCATTGTAAGCTAAAGCCTTTCAAGTTGTCTATATATTTATACGAAATACTAGTTCATCTGAAGAGATGTTCATTCAGCAAATAGATGTCGAATATATTCATATTTTTGTTGTATTATAGGTCCAACATTGTTGAACGACAGAGAATGGGTTTAAGCATATGCAATAGTTTTAATGTGCAGAAGTAGAATAAAGTGAACGGTTATTTATTCAATAATTTAAATCTTAATTTGACTGCGGTACATTTCTGTGCTTCGAATAATAATTATTTTGTCTTGCTAACACGGAGCTGCAGGTAAATGGAGCCACTAAGCCTAATAATGTGTGAATAAAGACACTTGTCACCTTCACGAATGTGTGTCTGCTCTTGTGGTACAAGTCTATCAGGCTTTGTTGATGACATCGTATAGCTGCAGGCCACTGGATTATATGGTTCCGTTAAATGTATATGTTCTTATTGACTTCACTCTATTTCTAGACACAGGAATGGTCACAGGAAAGGTCTTTTTCAGGTCGTCTGCCCCTTAAAATCTGGGTCCTGGAGGAAGTGAATACCTGCCCCAGCTTGGTTTAAAGAGGCTTAAGTGCCTCAATATGAATTAGAACTGTTTATGAATATATGAGTATGAATATGAATGAATATGAATATGAGTGTTTTATTTTATGACTTATTTATACAGACAGTCACCAACACGTCCTCATAGCCTGTCCAAGTCAAACAGGGGGACCAGATATATAAACTGAGAGGAAGTGATCCATTAGTAGGCTAGAAAAATAACACTTTACATAATTCATTGTATAATTTGCTTAGCCTACTTATAAACAATGGCTCTTTATCTGAGTTTTATGTTGTGGCAGTTTCTTGCCAGGTCTGAGACACCGTTCATACTTTAGTCAGAAGCTTTAATTTTGTTAAATGTGTTGGATTCATAAAATGCAAGAGTATAAGGGGAGGACTTTAAATCCCCTCTCATAGGTCATAGGTTAATAAGAGTTCATTCATAGTGTTAATAAGAGGGGTGTCACCATCAAATAGGGAAGGCGAGGAAGACGTAGAAGTAACTTCAGTTAGTTCATGACTGAGCACGGTTCAATTTAGGGAGGATTATATCAATTTTACCCATCATTTTAAGGCCTGGGACCGGCGAAGGGGGATGGCACCTCTGTCTATTCAATCCAGTGTGGAATACGCGAAGAACCTTCTCCCGGAGACCCTAATGAGGTGAAGCATTAGATTAGATTAAACTTCAATGTCATTACACAGTCACAAGTACATGGTAATGAAATACAGTTAATCAGGTTAGTCATCCAGGTTAGTCATCCAGGTTAGTCATCCAGGTTAGTCATCCAGGTTAGTCATCCAGGTTAGTCATCCAACCAGAAGTGCAAAACAGTTATTACAACAGAATATAAATGTAATTGTATACTCAGAATATACACAGTCTGTACAGTATAAATACAAAGTATGTGCAGATTCAAGTGATTTGGCGAGGACAAATATACAGCTGTATTGTACAAGATGACAGAGTGCAGAATTTACAGAGTTGCATGTATGTACAGTTAGTGCAAATGATGCAATGTGCAGATGTACAAAATGAATAGATGGACAAAATGAACATGTTGAGTGCATTTAAACCCACCCAGTTCCCAACTGTTTTAAAGCCATATGATCTTCCACCACCGTGGCATCAGTCAGGTTTCTGCATCCACAAGGCCAGTTTTCAACAGTTTGAGGTCATTCATTTAGCCTACCTAACATGGCGTGCACTGTTAGACTCAAATATTCGTTTCGGCTTTAAATTCACAGCTGTGGATTTAATTTGACGTTCACGGTCATTTCATTTTAGGTAAAATCCAGTCATGGATTACCAGAGCGCATCTTTATTCTGTTCAAATAGAATTTGTTTTTCACTGTTAATGGGAAATAATTATCATCCAGATTGGGTTTATATTGGTTTACTTGACTAATTTTTCCATGTGACTCGCCAAGAGAGTCCAATCCTTGATAATCTTCTGTCTGGCTTGCATTTGTTTCCGTGGAAAAAGGTTTCAAAACCATTGCAGTCCTGCAAAACAATCAACCCTTTGTTTTAGCAGTTTTTTTGCACCTGTTTCTCTCCTTGAACCATTCTGTTTGATTACTTTCAACCATTTTTCTCTCTTAAAACCCTCATCTGTGCTTAATTTACCCATCATGCCCCCCCCCACCCCCCACCCCCCCCCATCAAGATCTGTGTCCACCGTCCAGACCACCCTGTCCCGCCGCATCCTGCCAGTTCGGCAGCCACGCCCCTTCAAGGTGTGCACACACAACCGGAGGCGGAGACGAGGACTCGTAGCCTCTTCGTTGGAAGACCTCCTGGACAAGGTGAGCCTCGGGATCGTAGATCAGAATAACCTTTTTTTGTGTGCAAATCTTTCTGGGTGCTTGGGTCTTTCCAGGGTGCTGTTACGGTGTTGCAATTGAGGGGATCACTCAGGTTCTCTCCCTGCAGGTGTCCTCTTCCTTCCTGCTGACGTGTCAGTTCCTGACCCTGGTTCTGGAGGATGACGGCACAGTGGTGGAGTCTGAGGATTTCTTCCAGGCTCTGCCCTCCAACACCCACATCATGGTGCTGACGAAGGGGGAGGTGTGGACGCAGGACAAGGTAGAATACTCCCCTCATCTGGCCTCCACCAGATCCGAGACTCCCCCTCCCCTCTCCTCCTTTTCTTGTGTCTTATCCTCTCCCCCTACTCTCTTTATTCATGCTGTTTTACTGGTATACTTGGGCAATGTTGCGAAGACCCTTTTCAACAACAATGACAGTGATGTTTTGCTGCTGTAACTTCTGTGCATTGTGTTATCCACAGATCCTCCCCAGCTTCCGCCAGCCTAAGAAGAGTGGCATAGCCAAATTGACCTTTGACCTCTACAAGCTCAACCCTAAAGACTTCTTGGGCTGCCTGACCATCCGTGCCACACTGTATGACATCTACACTCTGTCCTACGACATCCGCTGCACCAAGGGCAAAGATATTCTGCGGTGAGGCTACTGTAGTCTATATGGAAGAACATTGGTGTGTCTGGATGGATGTTGAAAAGTGTCTCCCTCTCAGACACACACTCTCTGGCCATTTATCAAACTGCAAAACGCTAAGCATGCAGTGCAAGGACTTCTGGGAAATCAGATGTTCTGCTGGCTTCCACCCATGCATCCTCAATAGAGGCCAAATTGAGGACACGTCTGCTGTAGTGGTTATCCTGCTTTCTGTGTCTGCAGGTGTGTTCTGCGCTGCGTGACCTGTGTGGCTAAAGTGTCAGGACAGCTCCTGCTCCAGGGCTCCGCCTACATCATGCAGCTCCTGGGAGAGGACTGCTAGTGCTGTCAGCCCTGCTGCATCGTCTCCATCCCTCCAGAATATTCTCATCACTCCAGAATCTCCTCGTCACCATATCTTTGTCTTCATCTGCCTAGCTCCTTTATTTTATTTTATATTTTATCCTGTTACTCTGAGTGCTGTAATGTACCCTGCTGTTGTTGTAGACAAGGCTGCAATGTTGAAATTTCCACATAAAGGATGTTCTTATCTACTCTACCCCTGTAATGCCGGTACCGTCCAGAGGAGGGGGTAGTGGTAGTACGCTTCCCTCAATAATTACTGTAAATGTCTTGCTTTATGTTGCGTGTTTAAAATATGTCTTTAGATGTATTTTCCCCGTTAGATTATAATTTTCTGCAAATCTGGTTGGATTATCTATTATCTGAGCGGCACATTGACACCACTGAAACTGCATGGTGCTAAATGCGCTTCTTTGACGTTGATTGAACAAGCCAGGTTTTAAAACGTATAAATAAAACGTAGTTTATTATGACAAGTGTTTTCTGGCCTGGTACATATAAGCTTGGGCTCTTGTTATAAGTAGTCTACTTGTGAAAATTGAAACTTGCACAGAGGAGCTGCTCATCCCACTTGTTGCACGAGCGCACAGCTGAGCAGCTGGCGGGGAATGTTCAGGGCGTGGCCCGGCCTTCGAGAGAAGGGGAGTTTGGAATGCCCCCCTCCCCTAATTCAGTTAAGGGTGATTTGGGACCGGAGCTCGCGCACTCGGACCGCCGCTCTTCCAAATAAGACTAAAGCATCACGCGCAAAATGAGAGAAATTGTTCACATACAAGCGGGACAATGCGGCAACCAGATTGGGACCAAGGCAAGTAGTAACTTGAGCTGTTAAAATACGAACACGTTTAAGCTTTTCTTTTCAAAGTTACAGCTTTCAAAGATGGTGAAAAGTCATCAAAGCATGATTCCGCCTCTGCCGCCTATAATAAAGGTGATAACGGGACTTATGCAACTCCTGCATACTGAGAAACTCTTAAAATAGTCACGTCTCAGCTGATACGCTTGAGGACACGAGAATGCTTTAGCTCTGTATTTCGTGGTGTGAATCAAATATAACGAGTGCAATCGTCAATGTCACATCATTCTTGTTCTGCTGTAGTTTTGGGAGGTGATAAGCGATGAGCACGGAATCGACCCAGCAGGAAACTACGTTGGTGACTCGACCCTGCAACTTGACCGGATTAACGTCTATTACAACGAGGCCTCCTGTAAGTGAACACTGACTCATCATTCCTTAAAGCTGTGTCAGACTACCCCAGTTGTCAAACTTGTGTGTCTTTCATTATGTTACATTAAAGAAAAGTCCCTGATGACTAGGAACACATATAATCAACCTTCCTGTTCTGTATCTGTTTGTTGTTGTCCTTGTGCAGCACATAAATATGTCCCCCGGTCCGTCCTGGTGGACCTGGAACCCGGGACCATGGACAGCGTCCGCTCAGGGGCCTTCGGACAGCTCTTCAGACCAGACAACTTCATCTTCGGTGAGATCCAGAACACCACACAACAGTATACGCTGCTGAGGACAGAAAGTGCACTGTGAGGGTGGAGAGAATGTTAGCTATGTGAAGGATTTCTGCGTGGTTTCATGAAGGCGGTCGGCATCAGACACACTCTAAACTGACACACATACAGAAGGAACAGGACACACTCAGAACAGTGGCTAGATGTCATGTGTTTATGACTTTAATGCTGCACAATGTCCAGAATAAAGACCAGTAGAAGGCTCTGTTTGACAGATCCACCACCAACATTATTACTGAGTTTTGCTAAACTACTCTGCAGCAGGATTAAATGTGTTGACGTTAGTTTACATGCACACACTCAGACTCTAGTGCCTTCCCCCAACCCTGGATGATGAATGATTCACATGTGCTGGTGTCTGACTGTGTATGTGTGTATACACTCAGAGTGAGTGTCAGAGAGAGACAGTGTGTGTGTGTGTGTCGGAGTGGTTCAAGAGCACCAGTTGCGTGGCGGGGGCAGTGTATAAAGTTTCCATGACTCTAACCTCGGGTGTTTGTGCTGCTCTTCTCTAGGCCAGACAGGTGCAGGTAACAACTGGGCCAAGGGCCACTACACTGAGGGTGCAGAGCTGGTGGACTCCGTGCTGGACGTGGTGAGGAAGGAGTGTGAGCACTGTGACTGCCTCCAGGGCTTCCAGCTCACCCACTCCCTGGGCGGGGGCACGGGGTCGGGCATGGGCACCCTGCTGATCAGCAAGATCCGCGAGGAGTATCCAGACCGCATCATGAACACCTTCAGTGTGATGCCCTCACCCAAGGTAGCTTGTGTATACCGTTGCTAGCTAGTGTGTGCTGTACTATGTATGTGACACCAAACAAATTTACCCTACCTCGTACCCTACCCTATTTACCTCATACCCCACCCTGCCCCCTCCCTCAGGTATCTGACACGGTGGTGGAGCCCTACAACGCCACCCTGTCTGTCCACCAGCTGGTGGAGAACACAGACGAGACCTACTGCATCGACAACGAGGCGCTCTACGACATCTGCTTCCGCACGCTCAAGCTGACCACGCCCACCTACGGCGACCTCAACCACCTGGTCTCTGCCACCATGAGTGGCGTCACCACCTCCCTGAGGTTCCCCGGCCAGCTCAACGCCGACCTCCGCAAGCTGGCCGTCAACATGGTGCCCTTCCCCCGTTTGCACTTCTTCATGCCCGGCTTCGCCCCGCTCACCGCCAGGGGGAGCCAGCAGTACCGCGCCCTCACCGTGCCCGAGCTCACCCAGCAGATGTTCGACGCCAAGAACATGATGGCGGCCTGCGACCCCCGCCACGGGCGCTACCTCACCGTCGCCACGGTGTTCCGCGGCCCCATGTCCATGAAGGAGGTGGACGAGCAGATGCTGGCCGTGCAGAACAAGAACAGCAGCTACTTCGTGGAGTGGATCCCCAACAACGTGAAGGTGGCGGTCTGCGACATCCCTCCCAGAGGGCTCAAGATGGCCGCCACCTTCATCGGCAACAGCACGGCCATCCAGGAGCTGTTCAAGCGCATCTCCGAGCAGTTCTCCGCCATGTTCCGCCGCAAGGCCTTCCTCCACTGGTTCACGGGCGAGGGCATGGATGAGATGGAGTTCACCGAGGCGGAGAGCAACATGAACGACCTGGTGTCCGAGTACCAGCAGTACCAGGAGGCCACTGCCAGCGACGGAGACGAGGCCTTCGAGGACGAGGATGAGGAGATTAACGAGTAAGGAGAACGATTGCAGCGTTGTAGAACATTGCTAGGATGCCTCATTGTGAATGTTCGTGGTACATTAATAGAACATTAATAGTGGCCACAGATTGTCTTAAATGTTATTTTGAACGATGAGTATGCTTTGAAAGCTGTGAATTTATACATGTTTTGGGTATATGGGCTGTGAGTGATGCCTGGAGTGGTTGAAATAAAACCTTCTGGAAGACTCCTGTGTGTGGAGATTCTGTCCAATGTCCAGTTTTGTACTGTTATGTAACTAATATGTATGCCAATCTGCATGTATTGAGTAGATGTTATCGATCTAAAGAGCGTTCCAAAAAAAAAAGTTCAGCGCATTTTCTCATAGAACATCGAGTCCTGCCCTGGTTTACAGATACACAGCCAGCCAAACAGCCAACCAGCTGAGAGCACAGCACCATCAATAGAGGACCTAATCACCCTCCCTTGACTCCTTTGTGTGGGAAACTGGATATCCCAGCAGTTCTGTTTGAAGCTCATTGAAAAGAGATGGGAATAGTCTAACTAAATCAGGGGGCCTATGGGCAGCATCTCTTGTTAATCACAACAGTTGCTGAGTTGGGTGTTCTGTTATAAGCACATAGGTGTGTGTGTGTGTGTGTGTTGGGGGGGGGGGGGGGGGGGGCGTTACATAGAATCTACCCAGCTAACCTTACTTGGATGAGACCACAGGCTGCTCTGTTCACCTACTGCACTTTGGAGCTCCCAGGGACGGACGTGACAGACTGCATGTTTTTGTGGACTGCCTGGTCTGGGCTTGGTCACACATGGTCTCATACCTGCTAGCCAGCTGGTAAGGAGGAGCAGTACGCCTGAGTCATGCTACTCTAAATAGTGTGAGTGTGTATGTGTGTGTTTGTGTGTATGTATGTGTGTGTGTGTCATCCCTGTATCTTACCTTCTCACTCATCTGACCAACAGGCAATGGAACGAGGAAGCCCAGACTGAACTCCCCTTCCTGCCCGACATCAGTGTTAGTCCACTGAGCTGAAGCCTCTATCTCTGCCCCATCACACAGTGTATTAGTGCGCCAGGAGTGAATCCTAGAGATGATATCGATTAGGTGCCCCTTGATTAGTTTAATAATGATTAACTGTTTCTTTAAATGTTTGCGGACTGTCTCTCAGCTGTTGCCCTGCTTAAATAAAGGCCAAAAGTCTGAGGCTGGTTGAACAACCCCAGTCTGTCTCAGGTAGTTTTCAGTTAGGGGTTTCTACCCTCATCAGGACAAGAATTGGTGGCAGATATCAGGGGCTGTGAAATAATTCAGCCTGTCCTTACACCAACAGAACTGCCTTCCAACGTTGTTATATTTGTCCACAAGGTGTCGCTGTAGGACAACTTTGTTCAGGTGGTTCTCACGCAACAAACCTGGACGAAAAGACTAGGCGACAGTATGTTCTAGCATGAGTATGTTCAGTGTAGTAGAGTAACCTTCCAACAGAAAAAATATTGACTCTGTAATCTGTAAAAATTAAAAATGAAATAAAAATAATGAATAATGTACAAAAGCTGCAGACATTTGATGGCAGCAGAAAATGTATAAACTGCATGCAACGCATAGGCCTATATTGTTCCACTCATAACCGTGTATGCTGTTGTCACTTTCTTATTCCTTCCTATTTTTCCAAACTTCCTACTTTTAATGTGGAGTTTCAAGGTCAGAGGAGATGAGATGGCGTATCTCCGCCTAACCCCCTTTGAAAATATTTGCTCATGCAGCAGTTTTGAAAGCCTTGTGGGTCTATTTCAGATAGAGGGCTGCATTAATGAGATGTGTTAGATCACCCACCATCTCTGACACGTTAATGTAGGCTTACACCAGACTGTTTAATTGGCAATTAAAATGACACAAAAACTCCCTGGTACATGTATAAATATTCAGATAGCTGTGAGAAGTTGGCAGCTGCGGTCTGTCTGTTGTGCTGCCTGTGTTTCTGAACAGGTCATTAAGTATTCTAGGCACTATCTGCCCTGTAGCTCAGACAATCTCAGACAATCACAAGATAGAAAAAACAGACCATGGAGAGAAAGAAGAAGACACAGTTCTTCTCCCCAGAATATTTCAGATCTTAAAATGAGAAAGTTCTAGATTTGACATTTAACCTTTCCTAAAAAAATGCAATGGATGCCTTAGTTTTATTTCCTAAGCTTCAAGGTTCTGGTTCATTTACAATCATGTTTTCTCTGCCAGATGTTTATAGCCGTTTATACATGAGGCAATTATCAACATGCCAGGACCAGGGTGAACTCAGTAGTAGGAGAGAGAGAGCGAGAGATCAAGAAAAATAGAAAGAGAAAGAACACTGGGAACCAGAGAGAGAAAGTTGGCAGTGCTCACTACAGCTGCAAGGGAACTGTGTTTCAGCAAAGTACTGCTGCCGTGGTAACGATGGAGTGTTGTCTTGGCGACAGGAGGGGGGTGGGGGGGGTGGGGGCAGGAGAATAGAAGACATAAAGGGGGAAAGAGGGACAGCGCAAAGAAGAGAGGAAACAAAACTGAGAAAAGCAAGAGAGAACTAAATAAATGGTAGAGGGCAGAGAGGGAAGGAGAGATATAAGATACAGTAGAAGGTCGAGGGGTGGAAAGACTGCGAGAGAGAGAGAAAGAGACTGGAGAGACTGAGAGATAGAGCGAGAAAGAGAGAGAGACTGAGAGAGATACAGAGAGAAAGAGAGAGAGAGAGTAAAGGGGAGGAGACAAACTGCAGGAGAGTCTTCAGTTAGAGAGCATTCTAAGAACACTCACTGGAACTGGCATTCTGTGCGCTCTCTCTCCACTGCTCAATCAACGCGCATGCACATACACACACAAATGCACAGACTCACACACACGCACACGCACACACACAAGTACAAGGGGGGGGGCTGTAGGAGACTGACAAAGGAAGGAAACGGAATGGGGCTGAGCTCTCAAGTCTGAGCCTGACACACACAGACACACACACACACTCACTCACACACACCCACACTCCAGTGGGGACTCCAGACCAGCAGCAGTAGCAACCAGCCAGTGAGCCAACCAGGCAGAGGGGGGCCGGCAGCATGGTGATGTCGCTGGAGGGAGTAGGGCAGAGCAGGGGTATCCAGAGCTCTGTTTTCCCAGGTCAGAGACCCCTGGCACAGGCAGCAGCAGCAGAGGTTCAGCCCACGACGGCCATCACCTTCACATGGATACTCTCAGCACAGACTCAGAGAGCTACAGCTGAGGGCCGCAGCACCAGCTCCTGGTCCTGAGACGACCCCAACAGGGAGGCTTCCAAGGAGGGCTTCCAGCCAAGGCAAGAAGGGGTCCAACCCTGGGTCTCGGAGCGCCAGGGTTGGCAAAAGGAATTTAACAGCCCATGTGGAGGAACCAGGTCTGGGCCAGCTCATGGAGTCAGGTTCTGGCTCATGATCCAAGGTCTCTAGAAGAGTTTATTTAATCTGGATTTTTTGAAGGAGAGAGTTACCTGTAGTTCTGAGGGACCCGAGTCTATGGGAAACCTCTTCTGGGTTGAATCTGGTTCTGGGAAGTCTGGTACCAGTGTTGGCAGGAGCTAAACAGAACTATGGGTGACCCCCCAAGCCACGGTAGAGTGTGGGGGGGCTGCATGCTGCGCTGGCTGGGCCTCAAACTCTGCCGGAGGAGCACGCTGGTCTTCGCCCTGCTCTGGTTTGGCTCCTGGGTCTTCCTCAACGGCCTGGTTCTGGTCCACAGAACCCTCCTCTCTGACTACTGCACCAATGACAAGAGCAGGAGGATCCTGAACCGACTGGTAGGTCCTCCATAACATCATTTCATGACATAACTTACTCAGGAAGTGGACTAACTCATCAACTATAATTTCCTTTTGTGCTAATATCGAGAATGACAAATCCCCCTGCCACCCACACCCTAGGCGCTCTTGTCCTCTCTACTCTCTTCTCCTCTCTTATTCAATCCCTTCGTGTTCATTACTGGGTTAGAAAGGCCTTCTTTGTCAAAGAAAATCTTCCTATTAAATAAAAGATTGATGTGCTTAAATAACAATTTTCTCTGAGCAACCATATAATTCACCAGCTATCTTAGGGTTTTTCTAAAGGCTTATGGTCTCTGTCATGCTGCCCAACTATTGCTCTCTCTCTCTCTCTCTCTCTCTCTCCCTCCCGTCATCTGAGTCACAGCTAATTTCTCTTGCCCTGCAGTTATTTTCCTAAAGGATGACATATTTAAGAGTGTTTATCCACCTCAAATGGAGCTGATGGAAACAAAAAAACAGTCTGGTTAAACTTCCAATCCATCCCATCCAGATGGAGTAAAATAACTACAGAGTTGGAGAGAAGAAAAGAACAAAAACATGGGAACTCTGTCCCACACTGCATTAGTCCTCTGATAATTTTCTATCGGACTGGAATGTTCTTAAACACAGAGAGAAATGTGTGAGAGGTTGTGGAGAGTCAGAACAGGTACCAAAACCGTCAAAGGAGTTTTTGTTTCTGGAACAAAAGCCTTTCCCCCCCGGTCCCCTTCCTGGGATTTAAACCTTGTAGCGTTATTATATATCGCTTAGAAACCAGGGGATTACGCTGTTTCCTGAGCGTGTGTTGAAACCATATTTCAGCCAGACACTTGTGAAAAAGGGCCGCAGTAACTCTCCAGGATATCTAGGAGTGAAAGGATTAATTCACGTTTAATCAAATAGTTTAATCTAAAACCTATTAAATACTTGTGCTAAGTGATTTTATTTATTATATTTCTTGTTTTAATTAACTTTATTGAGCAATTTTGAGCTTGTCTGTGAAAATATTGAATGCTTTATGAGAAAACTATTTGACACCTGGATAAATGATGAAGTAATGGCGCAAGCTTGGATTAAACAACAATTTTGAATTATACGTCCAAATTGTGGTAGAACCATAGATGTTTTTTCGGGGGGTTTTACTGGGAACAGTCTATTCTCCCAAGGGGGACAAAGGGGTGTAACATTTAAACGTGAACCTGTCAAAACTTTCAAAACACTGTCAAGAGAGAATGCAAGCACATTACAACCCTCATACTGACCTCTGTTTCTGGAAGTTAAACCTGATTTTAGATCACATCATGACCTGGCAGAGGCAACATCCTATCAAACTTAAAAAGGAAACTCAAAGTACAGACCGTGTCAATATAATTGGCCATCAGACGTATTTTGATGATGTGTCATATTTCCATGTAACTACCGTAATTTCCTTTTTCCATTTGAAGCTAACCATATTTGCTAACATGTGGAACAGATTTAAATTTGAATTGTATATTTTTGGTGGTCTTTTTTATATTGAGAGAAACATTAAAAGTAAAGATAATATAAGTCATGCGGGAAATGACCCGGACCGGAATCAAACCTTGGCCTTGACGGTAAGGCCTTTACCTCACAAGGTAGCGCTTTACGAGTCAGCATTATCTAAATCAGCTGCTTGGAATTTTGGCAAGGACTCAAACTACCTTCAGATTGTTCTGGAACGTAAGAGAATAGTTGACTTGAGGCGTCCATTGGAGCACGCTGGGGCAGACTTATAAGGAACAGGAGAAGCTACCCTCGGGCTTGGGCCTATCAGGTTCTATTTCAATGGCTTATGTAATACATGACCATTTATTTCATTTATTGTATAAACACATGGATTTAGAAGGATTCTTAATGTGAGGGTTTCTCATTGAGGTGAGCTGGTTAGAACGTCTTTAAGACAGACATGCAGGCACATTCTAGGCATTGATATTGTCTTTGTGTACTATCAACATACAACAATACAAATATATTTAGCAAAAAAACAAGGACATGCTGGTAAGAGAGAGCCCAGGGTGAACTGCAGGACAGGTCACCTGAGAGGACCAAGCTCCTGGAAAACATCCATCAGAACATAATGACACACTATTATTATTCTACTTCAACAGAGACACAGAGATAGTAAACCACAATCACTCTTACAACCACAGACTTCCCAGACTTTGCTTTAAAAAAAACAACAACCCACGTTTTGTCTCATAGATAAGAAAAACATGAACACAGGAATAATCAGACACAAACAAACAGACTTAAAGGCAGACATCCAGCCAGCATGGACGCCTGTTAGATACGAGATGTGTGTGTTCCCTGGGGCTGTGTTAGGAGAGGGCTGTGGCAGGTTCTAGTGGAAGGCTGCAAGCCCCCCAAGTCACAACAGGAATCTACCCTCTTGTCCTGCCACCCACACACACACGCGCACACACACAAACACACACACACACACGCAGCCACACCCCCAATTGATCATTCTAATGCTGTGGAACTACAGTACATGTTTAAAACAACAAGAAGCTATTGAGAAGGTTTCCTTTGAAAAGGCTTTATGTGTGTAGATGTGTGTGTGTGTGTACATGAAGGTGTGTCAGTGTGTATGTGTAGGTGGGAGTGCTCCAGGCCAGACTAGTGCTCCAGACTATTTATTCCTTGATTCATGCACACAGAGACCTGAGGGAGTGGAGGAACACCAAAGAGAGATGGGATGGGAATTCAGTTGATGTCTATAAGCATGTTTTTTTAAAGAACTTATATATTGAACGTTCCCTTATCTCAGTAGTCTTTGGACTGTCTGACGAATTTCAGTATGTCTTCTGGTACTCATGCTCACATAACTGAACACCGTCAAAATAACACATTCAAATCCAGGATCAAAGCTTCTATCTCGTTGCCACGGTTACAGTGGTTTGTACAGTTCTGTTCATCAGTGTCTGCGTGAACTCTGACCCTCACCATCAACCAGGGTTTTGTTGTACCAGGGTTGTTGACCCACAGATGGTCCAGAACATAGCAGGCAGGATGATCTCTGGTTCTCCGCACAGCTCTGGATGCTCTACCTGACCGGAGAGCTGGAGCGTTGCTGTGTGTAGCGGCTCTGTGTGTCTAGAGTGTGTGTAATGTGGGGTCACAGTGTGTGTGTACCGTTGCCTGAGGGGTGGAGGGTCCGGGGTGGGGGGTTCATGTCCGGGCCTTGTTTCACTGATACTCTGTGTGAGAGAATTGAGCAGTGTCAGAACGAGCGGGTTGAGGGAATTCTAGAGCAGAGACCACAGTAGCAATACATTCCAGAAATGCCAACATTTACAAGAGATCTTCTTTCCTCTCCTTTCATTGAATTTATTTTCCTTAAATTTTCTTTCCTTTCCTATCTTCTCCTTTCCTTTCCTATCTCCTCCTCTCCCCTTCCCTTGTCTCCACTCTTCTATAAACTGCTCAGTGTTGGACTCCGAAAGGCAGACCGGTGTTATCGTCTTATCATCTCATGAAAATATATATGAGTGTCGTTCCTATGTAATCCTGTCTGGCTCTGGGATTTAAAACGCACACACACGTACATATACACACACACACACACAAACACAGGAATGCCATTAGTGATTTTGTTGTGCCTTTTAAGGTTAATGTTTTAGATATTCACATTAAGGAATGTTCTCCGCATTCCTCCACAACATCGGCCAACAAAAGAGTGTTCCAGGCGTTTTGATGGATGAGGTTGAACTCACTTTTGTTCATTCAACACCTTATATGTGTGGAGTTCAGAGGCTTAGAACATAAACAAGCGCACACGGAGAGGCGAAAACCATCAGTGAGTTCGAAGTGCTGCTCTAACATCGCTAGCGCAGTTGGAGCACTTCATCATGTTTTTAGCTGCGTGTGCGTGAGCCTTATTTGGCAGGCCTGCCTGCCAGTGTTCGAGGATGTTGTCGTTCTAATACAGTGTTTGTTTATGTACTTTTCCTGTTGTTTTTTCAATCTTTCTCTTTTTTTTCGCGGCCCTGCTGACAGAGGATGAGACATGACCCATCTGAAGATTAAATTAGATTAGATTAAATTACGAAATACAATTAGCATCCAACCAGAAGTGCAAAACGGTTAGTATAAGAAGAATATAGCAGTTAGTATAAGCAGATGCATGCTCGCTGTTTGGAATTTAGTCTACCGATCTTTTACACTCCCACAGTTGCTGGAAGACGGAATAAGATCTATCCAGCTAATACAGTGAACGCGCACACACAATGTACTGTACAGTTTTCGGCAGCACACATATGGTCAGCCAAGCATGATGTCACTGGCTGACCAGACCCAGGGGAATGAAGGTCACCATGGGAGCAGAAGCTGGGAACAGCTGCAATTATGGGATGCCCTGTGTGGGAAATCTAGGGAACTGAAACGGATGTGAGGAACTTGGCAGGCACCCAAAAAAAACTAGAGAGAAAGGAATAAATAAAGAGAGCAACACCTGGTCTAGTCTGTGAGAAAGAGAGAGGAAGAGAGAGCGGAAGAGAGGAAGAGGAAGAGAGAGAGAAGGAGAGGCAGATGTCTGGGGCCCAGCACCCAGGGGCCCTGAGGCTGAGAGACAGGAGAGCCATTAGGGGCCCAGGGGGTCATTACTGGAGGAAGGGGGCAAATTATCTCCCATCCACAGATAAGAAGAGACACTTAATTCTTTCATCTGGAGCAGCGAGTGTTTCAAGTATGTGATAGAGGAGGAGGGTTGAGGAGAGGAGGGAAGGGGATGGGGGGAGAGACGCGAGGCGAAGAAAGGATAATAAACCATGGTGAGTGATGATGATAATGGACACCTGTTAAGAGCTAATGTGTTAATGCAACAGTCAAGATCTGGGTTGTGAACACATCCTGTCCGCACAGCTATAGCATTGAACATGCCATAGGCAGACAGACCATCATAACACACCATGGTCAGGCATGTCAAACCACTGAACATACCCTCGAATATAGAATAGAGAATGTTCTGGAGAATAGAATGCAGCCTAGAATGTGTCCATCCCTCCATCCTCGCAGATTAACTGCAGCTGACAGCTGTTTACGTTTGTGGAATGTGGATACAGTGGGCTTGAACAAGCTAATCTCCATGGTGATACTAATGAAAGAGGACCTCTAGTTGAGAATCACCGCACCAGCACGGACAGAAATAACACACACGCTCTGTACACACAGACACAAGAGATCAAGTCTTTGAGGTAGAGTCAAAGTCCAGTTTAAAGTCATTCAGGACCCAGTCTAAATCAAGTACCAAATCGCTTTTGGCCTCTGCATGCTGCGGCAGTTCCACTCCGAATCATTTCATTGGCAACTTAAGTGTAACTCATACCTGAGTCTCAGGATTGGGGGTCCATCTCTAACACACACACACACGTCTTGAAGAAAAACTTTTCCTTCCTTAATCCATGTTGATGGGAGCCGGAGAGACGGAGGGTGAGATGTGAACTCATCAGCTCTTTCCGCTCAGGAGGACATGAATACGAAGAAATGATCTGCTCATCCTCCCCTCTCCCCCTTTACCTCCTCTCTTCCTTCTGGTTGAATACTGTAACATCAGAGACTTTTGATGTTTGAAATCAATCATTTATTTTATGTTTAGGGTTCGATTTTTCAAATGCATTTCTCTACAAAGTACCTGTATTAAACATTTCTCTCTGCTGTGTATGTTTCATGTGTGTGTGTGTGTGTGTGTGTCTAGTGTGAGGAGTACCGGCAGGGTTCGCTGACCGGGGACATGTGTGAGGATCTGTGTGTGCGTGGTCGTGTGTCCTACCAGCGCTGCCTCTACTATGAGAACGGGAAGAAGGTGATTGAGGCCCGATGGAATGGTTCTCCTGTGATTCTGAAGTCCAAACTGGAAAACTTCTCTTCCTATGAGCCCCTGGGACTGCTGGAGTACCAGGAACCCGGGGAGGAGATGTCTCCTCTGGACATGGTCTTCTACGCCACCCTGGAGATCAGGAACGCTCTCGGCCTGGAGGTCAATAGTCTGTCATATTCTCCCTTTTATACAATTTATTTAAAAAAAAAAAAAAATATATATATATATATATATAAATGTCCCTTTTCCCCTTATTTTCAGGTTGAAGGAAAATACTTAAATAAATAAATAAATAAATGTATCCTTTGTTTAGGCCTTCTGAAAAAATGGGAAAAAAAGTAATAAAAAATGTATATAGACTTTGCTTGTCAAAGCCTTCTGAAATCATGACCTTTCTCCTCCTCAGTTAGGTAACTCTTCCCTGGAGAATCTGTGGAGCCATGGACTTGGAGGAGCAACAGCAGGGAGAGGATCTGCTGGAAGAATCATAGGAGGGGCAGGAGGGGCAGGAAGAGGAGGGGCAGGAGGGGCAGGAGGAGGAGAGGCAGGAGGAGCAGGCGTGCGGCCATACAGCCAGGTAGAGCTGGCCTCCCTGTGGTCTCTGCTTCAGCAGGAGGAGTACACTATTCTCCGCGTGCTCCAAGACATCACCCCCCACGTTGCCATGGTTACAGGCTCCTGTGGACACTTCTACGCGCTAGAGTACTTGTGGGCAGGACATGCCTGGGACCAGAACATCTTCCCTCTGGAGGAGGTGTCCGTCGCTGGGGAAAGAACCCCACCGGGAGGCTTCGGGTCTGGGGGACGGTGGAGGGCCAGGGAGATGATCCACAGGATAGCGTTGAGTTTCCTGGACATGGTGTGGCACTTTGACCATGACTTCACACACAGACTACACCTGTGTGACATCAAGCCAGAGAACTTTGCCATCAGGAAGGACCTCACTGTGAGTGGAGAGTGTTTATCTCTGCTATACAGAAATATATTTTCTAAACCTCCATAGTCTTTTGGAAGAAAGAAATAGCAGACTATTTCTTTTATTGTGAAAACCATGACAGACTCTTGTAGAATGTGTTGAAGGGTGATTCATATAATAAAAAGAAACAACAATATACTGGTAGAAATAATTTAAAAGGATTAAATATGCTTGGATGAACAAAAGGACATAGGTTTGAGACAGAAAAGAACATTTCACCTCGCTATCTGTTTAGCAGAAACACAAGGTTATGATTCTGATGCACCTTTACAACCTTGTCAGCTCCATGGAGTTGTTATTCAAGTTTCTCTGCATAGACTTTTTTTCCTTCACAGCTGTTAATGGAGAGAAAAAGAGATTGATATGCACCGTATTATCATGGCGACGTCGATAGACGTCAGAATGTCATCCATCTTCGTTTTCTACATTAGTTGGAAACAAACCAATGGAAACAAAAGCACTGTGCCAAATCGATAAAAATAATTATAAACTAAGACAAGCTTTGTTATTTTGTTAGTCTGCGTCGTAACTATACATGTTTCGAATATATATTTTTTCAGCATTAGATGTCTTATATATTTAACTTCTAGCTTTATTAGGCTATTAATAGGGGTTCCTTCTAAGGAAAAGTGAAAAAAGAGAGAAAGGTTTTAGATCAGCAGTGGTATTCTTGGCCAGGTTTAAGGTTTGACACGGTCTGAATTAAATTACTGTAAGACTGAGTTCACTTCGTAGTTCAAATAAACCTCTAAGCTTACTGGAAAAGCTGTATAAAACACGAACAAAGACCACATTTAAGATAAAATCATAGGCCGTTGTCTGTCGACATAATATTGATTAAACTTTTAAAATAATAAATCTAGGCCTTTGTAATAAAATATCTCCGTAAACTGGGCTATTGATATCAAAACAATAAATACAATACACCAGATAAGTTTATTTTTTATTATGATTTATCTATAGGAAATACAGAAAATTCGTGTAGATCTACTTTTGCATTTAATAATAGGCTGTAGCTCTAAACGGTGTTATTCTAATTAACGTTCTCATTGAATATTTCATGGGGCAATAAAACCATTTATTTTCTGCCTGCCAAGGACCCAACTGTGGTTTTGTCCTATTCTTTATCCTTTCCAGAGATCAGTAACGCAGATGCTGTCAGATCAGTGAGATTTATTATCTAACGTGTTCTACCATGATCTCCATAAATCCTCATTCTTCAGACGTCAGAGTAGGAACAGAGCAAAAGCATCTAGAGAAATTAGAGAAACACTCCAACATCCTTCCTAAAATGAAAAAATAAAATAATAATGAAACCAGTTATACAAATAACACAGTATATTAATGATTGCACTTCTATAATATCTTTTAATTGACTATATTTTCAAATGACGATGAAATTACACTACGAACTAATTCAAGTTTAATTCATGTAATAATGGTTGGTGTTTCAATGAGTCAGTATTCAATTATATAATAATTTAAATGTATATCCCCCCCCCCCCCCCCCCCCCCTTCTGCCAGGTTGTTGCCATTGACGTGGACATGGCCTTCTTCGAGCCCAAGATGAGAGACCTGTTAGACCAGAACTGCAGTAGCCATGACGACTGTAACTTCTTTGACTGCGCGTCACGCTGCGATCAGAAGAAGAAACGATGCAGCCGCCGGCGAAGGAACAGCAACCTGCAGGTACGACTGTTTCCAGGCGATGGTGCCGAGCCTGAGTCCCCTGTGCGGTAATTAGGACCAGGCTGCTGTTGACTTGGTCTAACGGCAGCCCCCTTGGGCTTGAACTGCGTTGAATCCGATTTGCTGTCCTTGCAGGCCGTATTAGAACCAGCTTACTGAAACTCCGGTTGACGTCCCTCATCAGGTTTATTTATGTACGCCCACATTCAAACAGCAGGTGATGAACGAGCTGTTTGGCACCGTCTGTGTTCGGGATTTATAGTCCTCCTGGTAATTCCTCTCGCAGTTTAATTATAAATCTAGGAGCAGGAAGGGAATGTTAATATGTTAAGAACAACACAAGGACACTATGAGGACACAGCATACACCACCCAGACAAGCCATGGACCATGAAGGTTCTGAAAATGCAGCACAGCTGTGTAAATCTCCGCAAACCTCCTTCGTGCGTTTTTTTGGAGGTCCCATGGTGAATGCTCGACCCTTCGGCGAGGAGGAGACCGGGGTTCGATCCCTCCGTTAGCTAGAGTTTCTCCCACTGTCAGCACCTCTGGTAACCTGCCTGCTGGTCTAGCTGAGATCCATCCCCGTCCCCTAGATAAGGGTTCTGAAGCACAATGGTAACTGGAGACTGAAGTCCAGGCCTTTATAGACAAGTCAGTATCATCACCATCGTCCTGCTTCTCTGGGAACTCAGCACCCAGCCCCTGAGAGAACCCTGATGGCCATAGAACACAGAAGGGTTCTAAACACAATGGTAACAGGAGAGTTTGAGGAGGGGGGAGGAGGGAGGCAGGTTGGATGACAATGACCTCCTCAACATCATCACTGTCTGGCCAACACACCAATCACAACTCAACACCTGGCCTTTGAGGTAGATACAAGGTAGCCAATCAACTGGCTGGTGTGGTTGGTTGTCACCAGCATCCGGATGCTGGGGAGAAGAGAGGAAAGGTAGAGTGGAGGAGATGGGAGAGAGAAGACGCGGAGAGAGGAAAGATGGAGAGGACGGAGTAATTTCCAGACTGACCATATTGATGTTGATGAAAGACAAACGAGAAGAGGAGGGAAGGAAAAGTTGAAGACCAGGCAGAGTTTGGGGATGTTGATGTTTTGCCATCACACCCTTTGGGTCCGGCCCCAGGTGTCTTGTGGGATATGGAGACCTCCAGATCACTTATCGCTACCCCTCACTTTATTGTTTCCTCGACGCACGAGAACAATGGAGGGGCTTTGTCCCTGTATTGGCAGAGGGATGAGTAGGGAGCATGAGGAGGGGGTGAGATAAGGCTGAGGAGGGGAGTGATGGCTTCGGGGGTCAAGGAGACAGATGAGAGTCCGCATTGTTTGTCAGAAGGCTTCAAACACTTTGTGAGGAAAGAATATGATGGATATTGACTTCTCTTCTGTCCTCCTCCCAAACCCCTCCTCTTCATCCTCCAGGTGATCTGTGAGAAGATCTTCAGGCCCTGGTTCTCTCCCACTCTGCTCGGGGCTAAAGCAGGGCTCCCCCTGCAGGTGGAGCTGCAGAAGGCGGTGCAGGAGTGCTCCGAAACTGACCGAGGAGAGGAAGAAGAGGAGGAGCAGAGAGGGGAGAGGCGGAGCCAGGACGTCCAACAGCGTCTCCATGACATCCTGACACGTCTCCTCAAAGAAGGTGGAGTCACGAAAGAAGGCGGGGCTACAGAAAGGACCGGCCACGCTCACACGTCCTTGAACTTCTGAGAGTGTTGCCTTGGTGACTGTTGCCTTGGTGACTGGTGTTGTATCCAACTGGAGAGACGATGAAGTTGATTGGCGATACCCTCGCATCCTCTGCAGTTGATGGACAGACATTTCAGACTCTTTGGTCAAACTTGAAGCTTTGCCTCCAGGCGACATCAGACTGAAGACTCACCAAGATAGTTTGAATGTCGTATCAGAATGAGTCATCGGAGTTAGAGGGTTACAATGCAGATATTTTAAGTGAATCTACAAAGCAGCTTTGTAAGGTTAACTTGAATAAATACATACTTCAAAAGAACTTGTAAAGAGTTTGGTGCATAAATGGCTCCCCTCTCCTCTGTTCTGGAGTTAGTTAGTATCCAGTAGATCAGGGCCAGATGGACCTTCCCAACACAGGAGAGGGTTTGAACAGAGCCTTCAGCAGGGGGGAAGCATAAACACGTAACACACGCTCTCAGCAGGAACGGCAATACATGGCAAAACATCAGCAGTGAGATGGGGCATTCTGGTCTAAATTAGGGCCTTCTTTTTGAGTAAAAACTCGAATACACTGTGCACAAAACAGTTCTTGTTCAGTACATGTTCTTCAAATACTCTGGTAGTAGCCTTGTTGTCCATAACAATGTTTGATAGACACCGTGGGCTCCTAAAAATGATGTACGCCTGCTGTCTTTGTACCAAATGCCTGCACTGTGCCCTGAAGGTGAACACAAATTCAAACATTTTTCATTGTGTCCCTGGCTTCACTTAAAAGCTACACTATATTACCAAAAGTATTTGGTCACCCATCCATCTGATCATATGGATGGGTGACCAAATACTTTTGGTAATATAGTGTATATGTGTTAACATCGGGGAGGGTCAGTCATGACATCACACCAATCCACTGGGGACAAGGCATCTAGGGAGAACAGAATAAAACCCCTCGTGTAAAATGTGCTGTGACATTCAGATGTCCCTCTCCAGCAGTTACCAGTGCCGGTGATTCTCCAGACGGAACTAAACATTGATACCAGCAGCATCATAAAGCTGGCGTCTGCCCCTGATTTACAAGCTTCCTTCCCCCGACGGTAAACACTGAAACTGCCACTCTCTCTTGTCGTGAGAAATGAGACGTTTAACAACTGTTTAAATGTTGACCTAACAGAAAATGAGTTACATTTAAACATCCTAGAATAAATGTGGGGGAGGTAGGGTCTGGAAAAAAAAAAGATTTTTCCCTGTGGGGTGCGTGTTGCATTATCGTTATAATCTATGTAGTGTAGAGCTGTTACACTTACAGAGAGAGGAAGATGGAGGAGAGATCTGATACTAAAGCTAGTAAAACATCTGTCTTCTTTCTCCCTCCCATAGTTGTTGTTTTAAACAGTAACAGTGTTGACAAACACATACAGTGATACATACAGTGACACCACAGTGACGATAAGCCTTACGTGATAGCATACAGATGTGCACAAATTGGTCCCATGCTCCCTAAACGCTTTCTGCCCTCAACACACTGGGAAAGGTTAACTCTGGGGTGGGAGTGGGGGAAAGGAGAGAGAGGGGAGGGATAGTACAGAGAGGAGGGGTTGTTTGTGGGTGGATGTAGAGAGCTGATATCGCCCTGAAACCTCGAGAAGGTGATATATTTTTGGGGGGAGGGTTAACCAGGCCTCCCTGGATCTGGAAAGAATTATCCGGGTTTCGCCCGAAGCGCCTCTCCAGCCATAAAGACACATATGAATCACATGAATCACATATGAATGTGTGTCACAATCCACTAGAACACCTCTTCCTTCCCATCAAAGATCCTTTCACACTGTTGATTATCTGGGTCAATGTTCTGTGGGCGGACATACATACCCAAATAATTGGATGGATTGACTCTCCCTCCCCTTCCTTCCTTCCTTCCTTCCTTCCCTCCCTCCCCCTCCCTCCCTCCCTCCCTCCCTCCCTCCCTCCCTCCCTCCCTCCCTCCCTCCCTCCCTCCCTCCCTCCCTCCCTCCCTCCCTCCCTCCCTCCCTCCCTCCCTCCCTCCCTCCCTCCATTCCCCCCCTCCCTCCACCTCTCCTCCTAATGGGAAATGAGTCAACCCTGCCAGGTGATTACTTGATCTCATGACCTAGAGGTTGAAGGTCATGTAACTGTTGGTGTTCTGTTACTGTGCCCTGGAGGCAGTCATCTTCTGTTCATCTCTGAGCTGGCATCCTGGTCAGGTACCTGTGGTGCTCCCAGAGAGGCTACAGCAGGGTTCAGTTTCAGGAGGCCACAGCGGTACATCTGAAACACATTTCCTTCGATGAACTGGGAAGAAAATCTCTTTTCAATATGAACACTGGACTCTGTGGAGCCATTGAGTCGTTCCGGTGATTTTGCCAAAGGCGCTTGGAATTTGATTTGCTTGTTGCCTTGACAACGTGTGGGACCTTCTCTGAGATTGAGCGCAGGTATGCATACTGATATGAATCTCCTGTTTCCGTGGTTATGTGTTTGTTATGACAACAGAGCTAAGAAATGAGGCAAGTTGTTTTTTCATCACTGTAAAAAAAGATATTTCTGGTAAACTGTATCACAATGTCAAATCAACATAAGATCTCTGTTGCCTATCTTAGAGGTCATCTCTATATACAAAACCCCTTTTCCAAGTCTTTGTCTCTCACCATCTCTGACTTCCAGCCTCTCAATATGATCTCCACGGTCCAAATTCTACACAAACAAGTATCAGTGATGCTCGCCATGTTCAATCAGCAAAGTGGTTTCTCATCAAGACACAGTTCATCATAAAGGAAGAGTGCATGGACGCAGAGGAGGGTAATCCATTCTAATAAGCAAAATGAGCCGTCTCAAAGACAAATTCATCTGCTCCTTCACATGATCCCAGGCTGAGGATGACAGAGAATGAGTAAGGAGACCAAGGCCCTGGGCTGCTCATTAATCAACCTGACTCTAAAATGCCTGTTCAGACTATTCACAGGGAGAAGGAGATAGAGGATAGAAAGTCTATGGAGGATCACACAGGCTCACGTTCGACCGCATTCACGTTCCGTAAACCGGTAAATGTCAGCAAACCAAACATTTGCTCCTCTCGAGAGGAGGAAGGAACGGTGGGGGAACACCTGTGAATATTTTCTTAGGGCTGGACAGGTTCTTCCTCCCGCCTGTTCCCAAGACATTTCACGCCATTTGAACACGTCTGACCTTGTACATTATCGTGACACGTGTTCTCCCCAACACATGTTCAGTTACTTTGAGACTGAGGTTGGGAATGTCAGCCCCAGACACACACAGGTGGGCTACGTTCTGAACAGGTGTTTCTCCTCACACTGAACGCTCTGTAGTTACCTTAGTTACCACTGAAGCAGGTTCGACACAAAGGCCCCTTCAGTGTGAAAAATGGAAACCACACAATGACATCTTACCGCTGGAACTTCCTGGTTATGACTCGGTCTCACTCTCTCCTGCTTTCTGATTGGATGGGAACGGAATCGAAAGGCTTTCTGCTTGGACGAGCGCGCTGGCCTGAGTCCTGGTTGAGATTTCAGAATGAGATCTGTTTGACGGTAACTGAGGATAACTAGATTTACAACCTGATAACCCCACAACCATCCTGTTAGAAGGCTATCGTCACGGTGACGTTGCCCTTCCTTCTTTCACATCCCGCTGGAGAAAGGCGATCAAAGGGAAAGCATTCCCCTGGACTGGAACTTTTCGAGAACTTGGTTTTTTTCCCTCCCGTCTGTCGTTGGAAGCTGAGGGGAGGGTGATGAATTAGGCTGCGTTCCTGAACAAGGGGACTGGAACAGGACTGGAGGTTTTCATGGGAAAATGAGGCTGGGGCTGTTTCCAAGTGACACAGGAGCATTAAGTCCATTTTCTTCCTCTGAAGAGAGAGAGAGAGGCTTTCTACTCTAAAGCAAAAAGAGAGGGTTGAGGTTTTGGTAAACATTTTAATGGATGTTACCACAGCATGGTAATGATTATATTAAAAGAGGTCAATTAGAAATAAAGAGGTGGGGGGGACTTAGAATGAAGTCCTCAACTAAGAATGAAGAGTGGGGGAGAGGTGGGGAAGAAGTAAGGAAATGCTTCTTGCCTTCATTGGCTCTGTGGTTGACAGAAGCAGGGGACTATAAAACATTTAGCAAATGAGAAGCACCTCTCCTGGTGGACCAAACTTAATGAAGTTAAGGTAGCTCATATAGAGAGCTGCTTGTAAAAGAGGCTGGGCCTCTCTTTTGAAAGCTTTCCCCAAGACAATAGCCTCAGAACTCACAGAATCTGCCTTGATCACCAGAATCACTGCTGACATGTTAGAATCCACAGGGAGTTGATCAAGCTGCTGCAGTAACAAATACAAACACACACACACACACACATCTGTCCTGTCTAATCTTGTCTGTGTGAAGAGCCATCCCACAATGGAACAATTAGGATCATCTTAATATCATACATAAGGGAATTTGTCCTTGGAAAAAATAAATACAGAGAATATATCTCCATAAAAACCTGTCGGCTAAGGGAAGAGAGAATGCCACCATACAGACGCCAGCAGGTGATTGGCTCTCAGTCGCCCTGAGCTTCAGTCCTGATTGGGCCAAAGTGTCTCTGCCGGG
Source organism: Neosalanx taihuensis (assembly GCA_030340665.1). Taxonomy (NCBI): domain Eukaryota; kingdom Metazoa; phylum Chordata; class Actinopteri; order Osmeriformes; family Salangidae; genus Neosalanx; species Neosalanx taihuensis. The sequence continues at coordinate 9,956,409 of CM059304.1, forward strand.
TGGCCAGGACTACTTCTGTCTCTCTATCCTTGCTCCAGATTCTAGGTCAGTCCACAGTGGGGGAAAGAGCAGTTTCGCTAAGCAACCAGCCAACTCAAAACAACATAAAAAAGGAAAGTGTGAGTTAGAGAGACAGGAGGGAGGAGTTGAAAGATATCAAGTGTTTTGTGTGAGAGACAGGTGTGGTGTGATTCCACCATGGATCACCACATACTGAGAGGGCATGTCTACAATACTAAACACACACACACACACAAAGCAGGGATCCGGGGGTGCAGACAAGTTGGACATACACCAGTGTCCAGAATGAGGTCATGATGTCACCAACTAGGAATTCTAATGTACTCTGTTGGACACACACACAGGCCAGATTCACCACGCTACATATTTTAATCTCTGCCATCTGCAGACTGTTCCTGGAGTAAGCCGGTCAGAAACTAGACAGTTTCCTCATCTCATCTCCCTCCATGCTAGTGAAGATACATGGCTCTACATCAAAGACAAATGTACTGAGATATGTTTCTCTGATTAGTGTCTGTTTAGATGTAGTAGGCATGCTGCGTGTCCTGCATATCTGTCCTCTGAGAGACTGAGTGCCAGAGGATCCTCTAGTGAGCTCAAGCTCCGTCTGTTGAGCTGGATGTTCATTTAACAAATATTTGGCTTTCAACAACGACGACCCCAAAACAAACACAAACAGAGAATATTTAGATTGAGGATTTTTTTTCGATTGAGCTGCTCTTTAAGGATCTGGAAGCATCTTTAAGAAGTATTCTTAAGACAAGAAAGAGAAAGATGAAAAGTGTGGGTGGTGGGAAGCACAGAGAGAGTGTGAGATAATACACACTGATTTATTTTCAGTTTAAACTCAAGAAACAGGACTATGATGTGCATCAATGATACACTGTCATGACTACACACAGAGTAATCACTCTGCTACACTATTCACACACACACACATACACACACACACACACACACACACACACACACACACACACACACACACACACACACACACACACACACACACACACACACAGCAGTAGAGAGGGAGTCTTTACAAGCTGTCTCTAGACTGTTCCACCACACTGCACCCCTTAATATGGGGCCCTGCTAGGCCTCTCTCTACCTATTCTCCACTCTGTCTCTGCTCTGCTGCCTTTCAAACACATGAAACGTCTAGATGAGAACCACCCCCCCCCCCCAAACACACACACAGGGCTCCAGTCCCTGCCAGACAGAAACACCGGAAAATATCTCCTACAGACTGGAACTCCTTCAGTGCATGGATGTTGTGGTATTTCTGGAGGTGAAATGAAATGGTGAATTGACAGTTTCACAGTATTCTGAAGTTTCTGACTGACACTAACGAGAGCTTCGCCTGAGCAAAAGGATCAAAGGGTTCACAGACACGTGCGCACACACACACACACACAATGCCTCCATGAAGAGACAGTGACAAGACTTGACTAGCCATAAACCCATGCATTAGACTACAGGGGTGACTAGTAACATTGTAGGTGTTAGTGTGTGTGTGTTTTAGGGGTTCAAAGGTAACAAGGCTGCCCCCCCAGGGCTGACAGAGCGGAACATTCCTCCAGCTGAGCCCATAAGCATGCCGAGTCTTGCTCTGACCCCATATACAAACACACACACACACACACACATACACACACACACACACACACACACACACACACCTCCAGCTGTGGTATCATCTCACACACCTGCAGGTGTGTTTCTGTGTCAAGCCGTCTGACAGATCGAACCTGATGCTGCAGAGTCTCCTGAAAGAGCTTTTTCTCTGTGTTACTGTTACACTCCCGCAACTCACAGCATTAACGGTTAACTTTCAGAACGAACCATCTCTGAGAAGAGGGTAGAACCCAGAGAGAAACAAGCAAGGTCTGTTTCCTATTACCCTCTTTGATGTTTCAGAAACCTGCCCCCTCCTCTCCCCTTACCCTCCCGTTCCTCCACACCAACAGCAGGACCTGTGAAGCCTGGAGGAGCGCAGGCTGGTCCTAACCTCCAGTGACCCGTGTCTGAACACCACAGTTCCTTCCATCAGATCTGCAGAGGCCATTAAAACTACTGCATGAATAAATCATGAGGCGGGGCTACTGTACAGTAAGGCTGGCCCCCTTGAAAGACTTAGAGGCTGTGAGGCTGTTGACATGGGGGAGAGAGAGAGAAGAGGGAGACTCGAGAGAGTTGGGGAGTTGTGATGAAAGTAAAAAGAGGAATATTTTAAAGTTGTTCTGTACTCAGTACTGTGTGATAGTTGGAGGCAGACAGCAATAAGGAGTGCCACACAAAACAAATACATAACAACACGTGACCTCCAGATAATAACCCGTTTTTATCCATTTTTCACGGTTTAGTAGGTGATTCCAAGTAAGTAACGAGTAAATAAAGCAAACTGTTCCTAAGAAGTTGGAATAAAACTTCAACCACCAACATGAATTAGACTTCACTCAGGATGCCCATGACCTTTGACATCAGCTCATCCTTCCTGTCCTTGGCTCGCACAGTCACGCGCCGTTCCCTCAACCAAGCCTGCAGAGTAGCTGTGTTGACCTTCGACAGCTAGGCAGAGAGAGAGAGAGAGAGAGAGAGCAAGACAGAGAGCGAGCCAGAGAGAGAGAGAGAGACAGAGAGAGCGAGCGAGACAGGGAGAGATAGAGCGAGAGAAAGAGAGATAAAGAGAGAGAGAGAGAGAGAGAGAAAGCAAGAGAGAGAGAAACAGTTAAAGAGGCAGTCAGACAAAACTGGCTTTCTAACTTCTCTGTTTTCGCTGCTACTTTTTGGTTTCTCTTACACTTCACCTCACACCTAACACCCCCGCTTTCCCTCCCTTCGCCCTCCCCCCTTCCCCTCCCACCTCCCTCCCTCCCTGATGTTGGGGCCCTGTACCTGGTTGCTCCGAGCATATTTCTCCACGTCCACATCCTGGACGGAGGGCTTGGCCTTCTTAGGCTTCGACTCAAACCAGTCCCCCTGAAATATGAGATATCACACTTTAAGAGAAAACACACTGGGCCTTACCCCAACCTTCCAGTATGGGTGTTTGTATCTACGCGTGTGTACTTGTCGAAGGGGATCGTCAGTAAACAGATCCTTACCCCTCTGTTGCTGGGCATATCAGCAGGCCCCACTGCTGCAGGCAGAGGAGGGAGCTGAGCTCCTCCAACCCCAGACACACACACCCTGCCTGGGGGAGCACCCTGGCTGGACGGGGCCCCCCGAGAGCCTCCACCCAGCTGGGGACGAGGGGTGAAGCGAGGGGTGGATCCTGCTGAAAGCTGTAAGGAGGAAGAGGAGGACCAGGAGGGAGCTGGTCTCTTGTGGCCTGGCTCTGGTCCTCCTACAGCTTGGTGTTGTTTTTTCTGAGCTAGCAGCTGGGTCACGTTGACATGTCTGGTCAGCAACTTGTTCTTGAAGATGGGCACTATTCTAGCCCCCGCTTCCTGGGGGGGTCTGCTGGAGCGAGGCTTGGCAGAGGAAGGGTGGAGAGAGGAGGAGGAGGAAGCCCACACCTGGACATGGTGTGTTTGTGACCCTGGGCCAGGGGAGTGCTTGTCCAGGACTCTGGTCTGGTTGCTGTCTCCCTGGTCCTGGTTCTGACCCCCAGCGCTGTACCTGGCTGCGGGCTGAGACCCGAAGGATGGCTTCAGCGGTGGGGCAGCAGGGAGCTGGGTCAGGACCGGGCGGCTGACTGACTTGGTGGTCAGGTTGACTGGTTTGCCACTTGATACCTGGAGACATAGGGTGGGGGTTGGGGATTACATCACCTCTAAAATATCAACGTTCATCTTCATGCAAGCCTGTGCAAGTCTTTCTGTGACCTGCATTATACTTGGCAAGTCTGTGTGTTGGTGTGTGTGTTGGTGTGTGTATGTGTGTGTGTTTCTCTCTCAGCCTCATCAGTAGTATCTGCGTCAGCTCATCTGAGACTAAGAGCTTCTCCAATCAGCTCCCAGATCGTTCATCAGAGTGTAGTAACTCTCTGTAACAGAGAGCAGCCAGCTTATGCTGGATTCAGGCCCCAGGGTGTGTATGGGGGGGTTGTGTGTGTGGGGGGGTGTGTCTGTTTGTGTGTGTGTGGGGGGTGAGCTTTAAGGCCATTTAAGACCTCACAATAGAGGAAAGAGCAGTAAGAACCCCCTTCCCTCTCTCTCTTCCCTTCTTACTATTTCTCTCGTTCACACAGTGTGCGTTCCTGCCTTTCTCTTTATCATACTCACTTCCTGTCCCGGAGACCCCCCCCCATTCCCGCCTTCTCCTCGGCCCCCCCCTTTCTGCTTGAACGATCCACCCAGATTAAACAAATAAATCACCAGAGAAAGGAGAAGAATTATCGTTCCCTAGTTATCTGTTTTTCTGTCCATCTATTTCCTCTTTCCCCTCTCACTCCATATTATTTCCTCTGATTCTCCCCTCATTGACTTGTCTTCAGTCTTCCTACCTCACACAGGCTACTCAGTGAGACACCCCACTTCTGTACTGGTTTGGATGGAGGGTTTGAATGACTGGGTCGACTGGCAAACAGCAAAGATGCCAAAAAAAAAGAACTTCTAAGTAAGTTGAACAGAACAGTGGATGCTTTGTGACTGTGTGTGTGTACCTCTGTGTGTGTGTACCTATGTGTGTGTACCTGTGTGTGTGTGTGCGTGTGTGTGTACCTGTGCAGAGGCCGTGCTGAGCAGAGCGTTGGTGCGATAGCAGGGCTTGCTGGTCATGCGAGCTGAAAAGCCACAAACGCTCTGCAGCTTGTCCCTGAGGTCTGAGGAGAAGGAGCCCAGCGCCCTCTGCAGGTCGGTCCTGGGACAGCGCTGCACTGGCCCGCTTCTGATGCAGCTCAGAGGGTAGCTGGGGGTAAGGAGACCGGTTAAGGAGCCTCAGGAGATCGTGGACGAAGGCCCTTTTAAAGGTTTGATCTCATCAGCTCAGCGAAGGGGAGAAGATGGGTTAACGCATTAATTCATCTCTCCGTCGAGGACTGCAGCGGACGAGGAGGATACGTGAAGAGCCTTTGTCCCACCAGTTTGAAGTAGACGCTGCAGTAGATGACGTCCTCCTCAGGCAGCTGGGGAAGGCGGTAGCCGTACTGGAAAAAACACAGCAACACACAGGCTCAGGTCAGGAGAGACAGAGTGTGAGAGCGTGTGTCAGGGAGTCAGGTGGCTCAGCGGTTAAGGCGATGGGCTCCTGATCGGAAGGTTGCAAGTTCGATTCCCGGCTGTGGCTACATTACGTTGTGTCCTTGGGCAAGGCACTTGCCTCAGGGGGAATGTCCCTGTGTGTGCTATAAGTCACTCTGGATAAGAACGTCTGCTAAATGACTCAATGTAAATGTGTGTGTGTGCGTTGAGGGCCACCAGACTGTTCCAGTGGTTGAGCAGGTCAGCGTAGCTCTGGAAGGGGCCGTCTCTGGGCAGCTGACGACTGATTCTCACTATCTGTCCTTTCTTCATGCTATCACACACACATAAACACAAGCGTACTAATAACTGCATTGAACACGATGCAGAAAGCCTCCCTTTAATCCCATTAGGGTCTTCTGAAGGGGATGGTGGACAGCTCCTGCACCCTAACTACCCCTGCTACACTGACCTGGGTAAGATGTAACACCAGTTGTTAGGGATTTCAACCTCAGAGTCGGGCTGGGACCAGAAGTTCCTCAAGACAAGAGGAGGCAGCTCAAAGTCTTCCAGCTGGAAACAGCATCGGAACAGTCAAAACAAGTGTGTGTGCTGTGTGTTGTGCTGTGTGTTGTGGTGCTGTGTGGTGTGCTGTGCTGTCTGCTGTGTGGTGTGCTGTGCTGTGTGCTATGGTGCTGTGTGCTGTGCTGTGTGGTGTGCTGTGGTGCTGTGCTGTGGTGCTGTGTGTGGAGTGCTGTGTGCTGTGTGGAGTGCTGTGTGCTGTGGTGGGCTGGTTACTCTGGCTGGGGGAAGTCTGACAGTGTTGGCCTCCACACTGACACACAGCTGGCCCTCGGTGGGGTTAAGCTCCATCACTGGCCAGGGAAACAAGTACACAGGCTGCAGTACAGGATGACATTACTGTGTGTGTGCATAGCTGTGTGTTTTTCACTCGTGTGAAGAGGAAAACCCTGGTTCGTATCTCGGTAGATTTCTCGAACAAACACTAACAGACACACACACACCTACCAATGGCATTGAGCCTCCCAGATTCAGACAGGAAATCCCTTCCTAGAATCCAGAGAAGAGATGGGTAAATAATGACTATTATAGTATATTATATATATTATATGGTGGATATATTACAAAATAACTTGGTACATGTGAGATTTAGAGTAGGAGGTTACAATAATAAAAGAAAAACACAGAGTGTGTATGCATGTCTATGTGTACACCAGCATTAAACAACCTCCAACCCCAAGGCCAGTGTGGCCAATCTAACTTCAGAGATGAACACAGTGTGACATAGAACTGTTGGGAAGACGTGTGCATTGTGACAGACATTTTGGGCTTAAGTATGTAAAAATGAATGTCTGAAAGTGGTTAGAATTGTAAGCTTCTATGCTCATTGGTTAAGACACATTTGCTCTGACAGTTGTTGCTGTTACAGGGAGGGGAGATAATGAAGGAGGATTGTAAGATGTTGCTGGTGACTTGGGGGTTTGTTTGTGGTAGAGGGGTTTAATTAACACTTGAAAAGAGAAAAGAAAAAAAACTCCTGACCATTTAGTGTAAATGTCTCCTGGTATTTTATGCCTGCCTGACTGGGAGACATGAAGTCTGGAGATGTGACTGGGTTATCAACTGGGACCTCAGATCTGCTAAGCTCTGGCAGTATTGGACACACTGTGTTTTTGAGTGTAATATCCCTTTAGTTAGAGACATCCCAGTTAGCCTTGCTGCTATTAGTGAAGGCTACGACAACTGGACTGACAGGACAAGGTTGGACTGCTGTGTGTTTGTTCAGGGTGAATCTACACCACCGCTTTATCTTACCACATAAATAAAAACCAAAACATTACTTATTCCAAACGAGTGTCGATCTACTAAAAATCAAGGATTTCAGCTGAAGCTGAAGTTTAATCAAGTAATAGTGGAATAAAATGACAAAGGAAAGTATACAGGAACAAGCTGTTTGAAAGGGGTGTGTGTGCTTCGAAATATAACAGAACTGTGATATCTACTGGGGCAAAGGAGAAGGTGAGGCATCACACATCTGCATGGTCACTCGCAAACCAACACACACACATATACTCCCACACACACACACCCTCATTATACAGAAACCAAGATAGTCGGAGCAAGAGAGAGAGACCTTTGAAACCACTAAAACAAATCAACCTAGTCATTCTTTCACCTAGAGACAGTTTGGAGAGGAGGGGAGTCAATATCTATACCTATGGCACACTGACCGAAATGTACATTATCTTAGTCTTTCCGTCCCTCAATCCTTCCTATCCTTTCCTTTATTCATCTTTTCCTCTCTTCCTCCCACCCTCAATCCCCAGTGATTTGTGCTCTAGTGTGTAACTATGTCAGCAGTCATACCGGCCAGGAGGTAGTGCCCTGCCTTGTTCCAGTCAGGGGCCAGTCTGGCAGTGAGGGAGTAAGACAGGACAGCCTGGAGAATGGGTGGGTGCACCCTCTGAGGCAGGCCCATCTAAACACACACAAACTAATATGAAATACTGCGGACCACGAGTTGGGGTTATGCAGACAATTATATTAGAGATATGTAAGCAGGCTACAAAGTGAAAAATCTTAGGAATTACTAACTTGAAAAGTTAAACAGGATGTGGAAGGAATTCCCAGTTTAAAGTTTAAAACTATTGCACAATGTGCAGTTAACTAGTTAAGTATGTAGTTAACTCCATCCATCCGTTTTCTTCCGCTAGCCTAACTCACCTGTAGATTGTGTCTCTGAGCGTAAGCTTGGAGAACTTCCCTCTTAAAGAAGCTGATCTGAAAGGTAAAGATGGGACATTGTGAATATGAACAATACGAATGTGATAAGAGAAGATACAAATGTAAGGAGAAAGCACCGTATTGCTCTAATAATAGACAGCTTATCATGATCTAGTCCCTGTGTGTGTGTGCGCGTGTTGAGTTTTGGCTCCTGTCACCAGAGTATGCTTGGAATGCAGACTGATGACTTGGACTCACAGGAAGCATGCCTCTGGTGAGGACACGCACACAACTCCACACACACGCAACTAAACAATCGGACTGTCACGCAAAAGCTGAGGTGTTACATCAGGCTGTTCCCACAACATTGGCTAGCTTGCAATCCCATCACCCCCACCCCTCGCATTTTGGTTTGGTCCATTTAAAATTCAGCACGTTTTCCTTCTAAGTTTGAGTGGTGAGGGAGTCAGGCTAGTAATAAGAAGGTTGCAAGTTCGAATTCCGGCCATGCCAACATGATGTTGTGTCCTTGGGCAAGACACTTTAACCTACATGCCTCGGGTGAATGTCCCTCTACTTGCTGCATAAATTCTGGATAAGAGCGTCTGCTAAATGACTAAATGTTGATTAGACACCATAACAGTCAACTTTTTCTAGTAGCTGCTCACCGCCATGACAACTAGGATCTCTCCATGAGAATCCAACACAGGAGACGCCAAGATCTCAGAGTACAGCAACAGCAGCTCTCTAAAAAGCAGACGTGGTGATCTATTTATTATCATTATCATTTCAATATGAGCAGTCATGATGGGAAGAGAGAGAATGAGAGTGAAAGTGGGAGAGAGGATAAGTTATATATATATAGTCTCACCTGCAGGTCTTCACCTGTGTGTTCCTGACCTCGACATCCTCCACCTGCACAGTCACAATCACGCTGCACAGCTTCCTCAAGTCAGGCAGACTGACGAAGAACAGCGCCTGTTCCTCACCAACACTCATCTTTCTACTTAAGTTATGCAAGGACAGTTAAATGAAACACAAAAAAAGCAGATTTAACCTCTAGTGTCAGCCATCTTCCACTGTGTAGTGTTTTCTAGGTATCAAAGTGATTTATTAGAACAGTGGTGCTCATTTGCATACACTTACCTGCACAAACTGCTAGGCTAGGCTACCTGTAATTTCCGGGGAAACGTTTTAATTCTTCACAGTTGACGCTTGAGTCTTATGGTTTTCAATGAAAGGTTGCAGGCTAGTAGTACAAGTATTTGCTCAAAGTTGCGAGAAGTTGACTGTTGTTACTATCTTACTACAATGTTTTTGATGTACAAAAAACAACAACAAACAAATATCCAGTGCCACACTTGGGTGTTTGACCTAAAACTTTACACTGTCTTCCCGCCAAACTGCTCCTCGTGACTTAAACTCGCACGTGCCACTTAAATATTATCAAACGGAAGACTTGGTAAGACATAAACAAACATACATAGAACATATTTAGAACATAAGTTGGAAAAAATACAAATACGATAAAAGGTTGGCTTTGGGGGCCAGATGGGGGCATATAACTATGTATAAAATGTAATGTAGCGGGGGGGGGGGACAGACAACCTGTCCACATTGTAGGTTTTAAATTTCATTGATAATAGGCGCGTGTCACTCGTCATCGCGTGAGAAGCAGCACTTTTCTCCAGGTGAACCATCCTGAACTTTCTCCTGGCTCCGCCTCCAGGATAGACGGACACCTCAGTCCACCAATAATAAGCTCCATAAAGTTCAGTCCACCAATAAGAAGCTCCATAAAGTTCAGTCCACCAATAAGAAGCTCCAGAAGGAAAGTTTGCGATCTCTTTCTGTTCTAAGGAAAATGGGAGGTTCCTGTGTCGGACTGGGCGCTGCAGTTTGGTCAACTTTGGTCCCCCTGGTTTTTACAAATCGGGTTAAATGTTGCAGGGAATTTTTTACTATCATCACATCGAGATATTAATCATCCTTTCGCTCATTGCTTTGAACAGTCGTTAGTGCCGTACATTTAAAGGTAGACCTACACCTAGATGGAGGAAATCACCGAAAATGGTCATCCAGTCCAATACTACCGGTTGTCAGAAATCGAGGAACGAAATACGTTCAAATGTACGTGGATAATAATAAACCATAAAATCTACGATGTGACAAAATTTCTGGAAGAGGTGAGACAACTCGCACATCCAACACTTGATTTCATTCAGGTGGTTTAGGCTTCGTTTAACTATTATGCACCTTAACAAAACAATGTTGGCTATAATCCATGTTATTGCCATGTGAATATTTAAGTCAAAGAAACAGAAACATGTCAGAAGGTTATATCTGTATGTAAAGAAAGCTGAGAAAACTTCATTTGTTGTTGGCCGAATGTCGCAATATGATCATGCCTCAATCCTTGACCTCTTGCTAAAGTTCAAAATAAGTAGGGGAGGTCATTATAAGTTTGAAAGAAACATAAACCTACTGTACCTCGATCAGAGAAGCAGAAACGGACTGTCATGCCTGTTAAGTTGCTACTAAAACGTTGCTGATTCAGATTCTTAAGATAATGTGGGATCTTTCTCCGATATCAGATCTAGAGTTTATTTATTTATTTAACAGACGCTTTTGTCCAAAGCGACTTACAGTAAGTACAGGGACATTCTCCCTGAGGCAAGTATGGTGAAGGACTGGTGAGATTTATTAGGACACTGAAGGACACTTTATTAGGACACTGAAGGACACAACATCACATAGCCACTGCCGGGGCTCGATTTCACAACCTTCCGATCATGAGGCCAGCGACTTAACCATTGAGCCATCTGACACCCAGAGTTCAGTTGAGGTCAGACTATTGCCCCCTCAGCAATGCTGTATTAACAATACACTGCATTCATTACAATCCTCCCAGATCTGCAAACACGTCTGACCTACACCAAGTTACAAAACTTTTCTCCACTAAACTAGACGTGACGTTCATTTAGGGTATTTTCTTTGTCAGACTTTTGTTAACTAGGACAGTTACCAACGCCCTCACCTGTCCTCCAATCCCAACTCAGATTTTCACATAGGGTAAGCAAGAGGTGTTTTTTTTGACCCAAAGCATTTTATTTGACCTAAGTAGGCTGGCCCCTGACAGCCTAATACATCTCACCAGTACCAACACAAACACAAATCCTGGAATTTGACACTAGAAAAATAGATTCTACAGCATAGTAAGCATGATGATTAGTTTTATTAACTTAAACATATATTCAAAACGTTCTCACAAATATACTGGAAATAAAATACAACAAAACATATAAATTACATCATTACAACACAATACAAACAACACACTGCTGTAACATAGGCCGTAGAACCCTCCGATTCCTTATTGTTTTTACCCACCATGCCTTGCAGCACCCAGGTGGTGAGGAGGTGTTGCGGGAGTACGGGGGCGGCGATGCCACGGAGAGCTTCGAGGATGTGGGCCACTCGTCAGATGCCAGGGAAATGGCTGCTGGCATGGTCATTGGTGAACTGCATCCTGTAAGACGCTTCAAAATGTGGGCCATACACACCTCTTTCTCTGTGTCCTGTTTTCTCTCTTCCTTCTAGTTCTCTTTTCTTCCTCCCTCCTCCCCCTCCTCTCCCAGCCCCCTTTAAACTGTGCCTCATAGAAAAAGTATATGAGGTCTCAAATTCAAAACATTGACTGTCCGCCCTTACTGAAAAGGGGATTTAGAGGTCACAGGTTCAAATCCCTTTTTTACTGTACGTCACTTTGAATAAAAGCATCTGATAGGCTAAATGAATATCTTTATTATAAAATTAAGAAGCATAAACATGCATTAATTATCAAACGCTTAGTTTCACTCCACCTTCCGTCACTCTCGCTCTGCTTCCCTCCTGTCTGCTTCTTCTACATTTACATTTTACATTTATTCATTTAGCAGACGCTTTTATCCAAAGCGACTTACAGTAATTACAGGGACATTCTCCTTGAGGAAAGTAGGGTGAAGTGCCTTGCCCAAGGACACAACGTCATGTTGGCACAGCGGGGGCTCGATCTCACCACCTTCCGATCATAAGGCCAACGCCTTAACCATTGAGCTTCTCAGGTCTCCTGTTCTTCGCTGTCCTTCACAATCCTCTTCCACCCTCTCTCCCATCTCTCTCCCCCATCTCTCTCCCCCACTCCCCCATCTCTATATCACTCTCTCATGTTTGTTTTTGTTACAGGATGACAGAGCAAAGATTGCTAAACCACCTGTAAGTAAACTAAACTGACAAAACTCTAGTAATAAAAACAGACAAAAGTATAACTGTTTGATGTCACATAGTTCAGCTCATTGTAAACAAACCAACTCGCATAGTTGATATTGTTGTTGTCCATCTATTTCAGGAGTCAATAGTGACAACAGTTAAGGATCCTCAAAGGTACCTTAACGTTTCCTGCGCCTCACTTTCCAAGTAGTCTTTATTAGCAATACTAAGAGATTCTGTGTAGAGATTACGTTGTTATTTCTCTGAGGGAACATTCTGTTTCCCTTTCTGACAGTTCGTGGACCAGCTGGGTCGTCCCTGGTGTGGTTGCAGCTATCGTCACAGTGTTGTACCGCATGTGCACGGAAACGGAACAGTGATGTCATCATTCAGTGCCATCGTCGCAGTATTTGTCAGTCGAACTCATAGATGCTCAGATGCACAGCTGCGTTGGCCAATTGGGAAGCTCGGTGGAACAGGACGAGGTGTTGATTGTTTTTGTTCCAGCTCAGCATTAACTGCAGCTGTGACCCCAGTTACTTTTTGAACTCACTCACCTGAGTTGCTGGTTCTGGGGTCGGTGCTAGGCTTGAACAGTGGGATCCCCAGGACAAGGGGCCAATCGCAAGCAACCCTGAGCTGTCTTGGTTGATCTATAATAGTTGTGTCATGAAGGCAACATTTCTATGTGCCTTCTAGAAAGTTAGAAGTACAATGTATTTGTCACACACCTCATGGCTGTCCATCTTCCTCTGCGCCATGAGCACCTGTTTTTATCAGCAAGAAGTAGAGGCTAGGAAATGGGATTAACTAAGATCCTAGGTTTTTTTATTCATAGCATCCAAGATGGAGGACCACTCGTTGTGATGTCACAACTTTCTTTTGAACTATAGATTATCTAGCCTGCAGGCAAATCTATAGTACCCAGAAATGAAATGGATGCTAATCCTCTAAATGTGCAGCATTGTTAATGAAGGCTCTTTTTTAATGTTGTCCAGTTGAAGTTGATTTACATTTTACCGTAAACAAATAAATACAAATATTTTGGTAAATTAAATACATACCATTATAATAAAATGTAAATAACTTTGATGATAAGCAATAAATGAATATATTATTTCTTATTACATGCAAATGACAAGCAAAAGCCATATTCATGCAAATCTGTTGTTGCTCATGAGCAACAACAATCCCAAAGCAGGATGCAAGCATTTAAAAACAGTTCAATTACATTAACTACTGGATGCTGCTTTGAACATTCCATATGACATTTCAGTGTGAGTGAGGTGGATGTTTCATAGGAAGCCATCCCAGTTGCATGCTGGGTAGCTTGACTGAAATGACCAACTCTACTCTGGCCCCTGAAGTAATCACCCCTGACCAATATTGTACAGCATGATGGGTTTAAATGAAACGTGTTATGGATTCACCTGCTCACAGCTGCTAATAACCCCCTGTATGAGACATGGGTGGACAGACGTTGTACAGATTTTGTTTTTACAATAAAGTGATTTATGAAACTGAAGTTTCGTCTGTTTAATCAGCAACCACGACCTGAGATCTTATGATAAAAAAACAAAAACATTGGGCGATATGAAGTGACCATGAGATAGTGATAATGACCGTAGTGGAATGTGCTGTTAATGAAGACTGCGAGAGCGCCATCTAGTGGACATGTTGTCTAATTGATTTAAGAGGGGGCATTTAGGAAACGTGAAACAACACATGCAACGTTCACACATTTCATAAAAACCTTTTATGCGAAATAACTTTTTCAACCTTTCAAAACCGACTGCGTCTCATATGGATCGATGCGATCATTTCAGATATGTGGATGTGAGTTTTCAGTCGACGGTTCATGTTGACGGTTATTGTGAACGACGGTGGTGACGTCATAGAGGACAGCCATTGCGTCAGACTCGTGGGCAATCTGCTGTTATTCACAAATATGACCACGCGCAGTTCAGGCCAAAACTGCTGACAACTCAAACAACAACACACACAATCTATCTGGGCTGTGAGATGCGCAGCCAAGAGGGTCTTTATTGACAGTGTGTCATTTGTGACGCACCTGTGAAGCACACATGTACAATTATGTAAGAGGATTTGTTTAGATTTCCCAATTGAAGTGTATTAAGTTTAACCAGATACAAATCAATGTAATTAGCTATAGATTAATATTCTATTTGATAGTCACTAGTCTACCGATCATAAATATCCAATGTGAGTGAATAGAACTATTAGGCCTATTGGAAAAACTCATATTAATACTCAGAATAATCTAACTACCAAACATTGGGTACAGGTGTCATTGTGATGAATGGATCGCTAAAATGATTAATGGATTCATTGCATGATAATAAATCAGTAACAATGAAGCCTTGGCATGAAAGTTGTTTGTAAACCGACATGACGTGTCACTGACATGTGATGATGAAAGATGACATGTGTGTCCAGGTTGTTTGCATAGTTTGGGTTTACAAGGTGGGCGTGTCTCGTAGGAGAAAAGTCCTAACCGGGCCCCTTGTTTAGTCTCTCCATGCTCGTGGAGGTGGATCACTTTGCCAATATGTCCGAGTCAACACAACGGGATCCTACGGACCTGCCTGTTCAACCATCAGAGGGGGTCATGCTGTCAGCGAGCGGCAAAGAACCGATGGAGAACGGGGAGGATCTGGAAGATCTGTCAGTAATGGAATCGTACGAACTCTACCTGAAAGACAGGAGGAGAGCCAAGTCTCTCCCGGCCTATCCAGACCAGGCCACGCTTTTCGAGGATATCGCGAGTAACGGGAGGAAACGCGTGAAGTTCGCGGACTCCATGGGTCTGGATCTGGCGAGCGTGAAGCACTTCAGCACGGCGGAGGATCCCATGATCCCCTCCAAGGTTCTCTCGAGGCTGCAGAGTTTCCCCCTCCCGCAGGAGCGCGGTGATCTGCTCGGGGATCTGTGCTTGACCTTTCGATCCGCCCTGACCTTTGACCGTCTCGTGGCCACGTTCAAGATGCCGGCGGAGGCGGAGGACTTCGAGGCGAGCGTGCTGCGACGTCACGTCGCCCTGGAGAAGATCACCATCACCCAGTTTGATGTCCGAGGGCACATCCGGACCAACACTCACAGTCATTCCAAGAGGGACGTGGGTGTGAGATACACTTTCAACAACTGGCTCTCCTTCGTGGACGCGCAGGCGATAGCTGTGCCCGGGGAGCAAACGGGGATGGTCGGGGAGCGTTTTACCTTCATGATGTACACCCCTCCGTTCCTCGACCCCAGTTCCTCGGTTCACTTTGCGGTCTATTTGAGGAACGAGCAGGGCGAGTTTTGGGACAACAACGACGGTCAGAACTACACGTTAAAGTGCAACTGCTCGTAAAAGCAATCCTTCCCAACCCAGCACATGGATGGATCTGTCATTGGATCCCTTCACTAATCATTATTAGACTCATCTGTTGATCTTTGGTTGACATCCACCCTAATCTTATTCTTATCAGAGGGGTGTTGTGTCCCAAGGCCTTTCAGACCAAGGCTGTGTCACAGTCATTCTTAATGATAAACTAGTCACTGTGGTCCACTTGGACTCAAACCCCCTGTTACCTTCTGGACTGTGATGGAATTGAATAGTAACTATTGTACATAGTTTTTGGCTTCACTGGCCTGGGAGGAATATGAAACAGAACAACATGCCCGTCAATGTATGCCTTTCCTTGTATTTGTGTTATTGTGTGTGTTAGCAGCCCTGTGTACAGTTTTGAATTGCCCACTGGCAGGCTGATTGGTTGGAATGAGGCCAAGTGCTTTATCAGATACATCTGCGTTTATATTACAATACCTATAGCAGTGTTACACCCACAACATGTATAGATGATGAATATGAAATACAGGAAGAAGGATCTTGCTATGGTGTCTCTTTAATAACAATTTGCATGTTTGGGATGTCATGAAGTTTGTGATGTACATGACGAGCCTGGCCTCCTGTCCCCTGGAAACAAATCCCACAGACCAAAGTACGGTTAAGTTTGTCCGTGGAAAAAATAGAGGAAGAGGGAGGGCTGACGAAAGAGAAACAGCGACATGTTCCCTGGACATGTTCCCTGGACATGTTCTCTGGACATGTTCTCTGGACATGTTCCCTGGACATGTTATCTGGACATGTTCTCTGGACAGGTTCTCTGGACGTATTCCCTGGACATGTTCTCTGGACATGTTCCCTGGACATGTTCTCTGGACATGTTCTCTGGACATGTTCTCTGGACATGTTCTCTGTCAATGTTTCCAGCACCTGCAGTTTCTATCTTACAGTTAGTAAAATACACTTCTACACTGACTGTGAATATAAACCAATGAAATCCACCCAGCTGTCATCTCGCTGCCCCATCTTCCCCACAGCGTTTTGCTTCTCCTCACTTGAAACAACAAGGCCATTGTTTTATGGAGTTTTTTTTTTTTACCATGGCAAATCTGTCTACCTGTTCTAGTGCTTCGGGGTTCGAGCTTTGTAGAACACACAGCCATGTTGGTTTGAGAAGCAGACAGGAAGACACAGCAGCCCATCACTCTAACATCAGGCAAAGGGTCAGGCAGCTCTGATGCTTGTCTAAAGCTCCTCTTTATGTACGTGTAAGAGACAAACAGCAAGGTATTCTGTGTGTGTGTGTGACAGAATGAGAGCCAGATAAAGTGTTGTATGTTTCGAGAGCATAGCATGCTTTTTGTGTGTTCGCTTCTGTTTGAGCAACCTTTGGAGGTTAGTGTGTGTGTGTGTTGAGCAAATGTGATCTTTACACCGTTGTTTATCTGATATTGGGTCCGCGCTTGCCTAAACCAACACCTGGGGTTATTTATGGACATGGTCGGCCTTGTGGTACACCTTCACCCCCTTACAACACACTAACCTGAGGTCCTGTAACCTGTCAAGAGGCCATCATCATCATCATCATCATCATCATCCTTTTCATGTGGTGTATGTGAACAAGCACAAATCTCTACTCTGAGCTATTGTTTTTTTTTCTTCAAAATAAAAGCAATATCTGATGTTTGAAACATGCATTTATTTTTATATTTCATTGATTTATACAGCATCTCACCAGAGCCACCCATATACATACAGTACAGTACACAGTAGATATATGATGGACAGGGTCAAGGCTGAAGCTGATCATGTCTCCTCGCTCCACGCTCACATACAGCAATGTACAGCACGGCCATGACTTATATATGATAATGACACAACTATAACGTCATTGTCATACATTATCATGAATCACAGCACCAAGGTAACGCGGGCTGAAAGTAAACTTCAAAATCAAATTAATCGCAACCAAATGACGTCAGTGGGCATGACGGGTTGTCGCTGCACTGTCAACAAAGTGACTGAAAAGGAGGACTCAAAGGCAGGAAGCATGAGAGTGGCACCGGGCAGCTTATGATAACATATGATACAGTATATCAACAGGAGATACCCACAGAAGATACCCACAGGAGATACCCACAGAAGATACCCACAGGAGATACCCACAGAAGATACCTACAGGAGATACCTACAGAAGATAGCTACAGAAGATACCTACAGAAGATACCTACAGGAGATACCTACTGGAGATACCCACAGAAGATACCTACAGGAGATACCCACAGAAGATACCTACTGGAGATACCTACAGGAGATACCTACAGGAGATACCTACAGGAGATACCCACAGAAGATACCTACAGGAGATACCTACAGAAGATAGCTACAGAAGATACCTACAGAAGATACCTACAGGAGATACCTACTGGAGATACCCACAGAAGATACCTACAGGAGATACCCACAGAAGATACCTACTGGAGATACCTACAGGAGATACCTACAGGAGATACCTACAGGAGATACCTACAGAAGATACCTACAGAAGATACCCACAGAAGATACCCACAGGAGATACCTACTGGAGATACCTACAGGAGATACCTACAGAAGATACCTACAGGAGATACCCACAGAAGATACCTACTGGAGATACCTACAGGAGATACCTACAGGAGATACCTACAGAAGATACCTACAGAAGATACCCACAGAAGATACCCACAGGAGATACCCTGAACACTCAGGGTTAGGAGGTCTCTGAAGCTTCCATATTCCCTTGAACCAAAACAAGAAAATCCTGTTCGATTCCTGTGCGAGTTCTCGAACTTCTCGACTTCCTCTCTCCCCTCCCTTCTGCCTTCTGATTGGCTTGTGTCAGTTCCTCTCCATTATGGTCTTCTGGATTTCATACATCTTTCCTAAAGACACCTGTGTGAGGAGGAGATAGAGAGAGATAAATGTACACATTCCACAGGATGAGAGATTGAACTAGATGACGACATACACATGTATTTAGTAGAGTTGAGAGCCCCTATTCCTCTGGGTGAGGCCGTTATTCTTCAGCGCAGAATATTTATGCCATCACTCTCGTTCAATCTCACCATTATCACAGCGCTAGGCAGCAAAGGGCCATCGTGTCAGCGGTGTGGAAATACTGCAGTGTTTTTGATAAGGACGTCAAATTTGTAATCTGCAGCGATGGTTTGGCTGAATTTTCAAAAAGCATGAGAGCGCAGAAGCCCTTTTCCATGACAGGTTTGAAACATTCGTCCAATTCATGAGGTGTCTGGGGTGTGTGTATATGACAGAGACAAATCTATATTGAAACTGCAGCCCACCCAAAAGGGAAGAAAGGTTTCTCACAAGCACACACATTATTTATGTCCGTCCATTTCTGTCACATGCGTGCACACAAACACACACACACACACACACACACGCACACACACACGCACACACACACACACGCAAACCTACAGGATAACCTCAGTTGCCTCTGTAGCAAAATAACAGTTTTTCCTGACCTCAGCAGGGGAATTAACTTTGAGTGTGTGAGAATGTGAGAACGAGCGTGTGTGTGTGTGTGTTTAAGAGGATGGCACCCCTGGGGATCTGCACCTGTGTGCCCAGAGAGAAACTGCAGACTGGCATGTCCTTGACCTTCAGATACCATGGCACCCTATGGTCTCTCTCTTTCTCTCTCACTCACACACACTCACACGCGCACACACACATACACAGTGGGCTGTTGCTGACATTACAAAGTCTTCCGAACTCCTCAAACACTTAACTGTAACTCCTCCTCCTCTACTCACCCCATCACATCCTTCTCCTCCCATCAGAACCCCCTGCCCCCAGCAGAGACCTAGTGCTGCACTGAGGAATATTTGTGTGCACATACATAGACAGACACACACACACACCTCTTAGTGTTCAGCTAGCTAGAGGGCAGATGTTTCCCCCAGATATCAAAACCAGAATAACAGCTGGCCGGGTGTCATGACGGAGACGTTCTGAAGGACAAGGGGGAGGGAGGGAGGAGGAGGGGAGATGGGTGAACAGGAAGATGAGTGGTGAGGGGTTAAAGGGACTGAGAGGTAAAGAGTCAGAAGGTGAATACCTTGTTTGACTGTGTGTACAGGCATGAGGGTGCATGATCCGAGTGAGGCAGTGGTGTTTCAGAAGCGCTGTGTCTCAACACATGCCTCAATCAACAGTCTTTACACCTCACACTGGGAGTGTGTGTGTGTGTGTGTGTGTGTGTGTGAAATGAGGAGGGGGGAATGTGCGTTTATGTCTGCGGGATCGTGTGAACAACCAGCCTGGTCTATGTTCATACGCAGGTTCCTGCACCTGGTTTCATGTCATCTTAGTCAGAATCACGTCCGTGTGTGTTTATCCTCGTGCGCGTCTCAAAAGGCTCAGCCTCTTTGGAGGCTCAGAGAGGCTGCAGTGGAAGAGGCAGGTCTATGTTTCACCACCAGAGGGAAGCAGCTGCATTTGGAAAAAACATCGAATGGCCATCGACTGTTTCGCCCTTTTCAATCCTGTCCGTTTCTCTCTCCCTCTCTCTCTCTCTCCCTCTCTCTCTCCCTCTCTCCCTCTCTCTCTCTCCCTCTCTCTCTCTCACACACACACACTTCCTTTGTAGGTACACCCCCGATGCGTGACTGGGCTGTCGGAGGGGGTGTGGAGAACGGAGGCGGGCCCACTGCTCCCCCTCTTGACCAATCAGCATGCAGCGATCCCAGCTTTCATGCTAATCGCTGCGTCTGCTGCAACTATCGCACAGACTGTCACTTAAGAGTCTCTCCCTCGCACACACGCACGCACACAACGGTACGCACACTATGGACACGCACCCACACGCATACAGCGAGGCACGAAGCCCCACATCCATGGGCACTCGCTTCCCTCCAGTCATGAGTCGCTTGTGGAGGAGGAGGAGAAAAAGCAGAAAGACAAACACCAGCAAAGGTTAATGTGGGCTTCCCCCATTTCTCGCTCTCCTCTTCCACTACCACAGATATCCCTCTCTCTCTCTCCCTCTCTTCACCTCCCTGCCTCTTTCTCCCTCCCCGCTCTTTCTCTCTTTACTTTCTTAGTTTCTGGTGATGGGAGTATTTCTGTTCATTCGTTCACTTCACCACGCGTGTGTGTGTGTGTGTGCCTGCGTGGGCACACTTGCGTGTATATGAGAATCCATGTGGGTTTCTCTAAGGTGGCGGTGACTGGAAATCGAGTATCAGACTTCAAATCAGGTGTCTGTAGGAGAGGAGATGAGGAGGGGAGAGAAAGGTCATGAGGACAGGGGGAGAGGGGGTGGGAGGAAGAGGATAAGGTGGAGGAGGAGGAGAGGGTGGGTGGAGGAGGAGGAGAGGGTGGGTGGAGGAAAAGAAGGGAAGAAAGGGTAGTGGGAAGAAAGAAGAGGAAGGGAGGTGGGAGAAGATGAGGGATGAGAGGAGAGGAGGTTGGAAGGAGAGGCTCCTGGGCTCTGGTTCTGTGATCCCCCTACCTTTAGGTTGAAGCCGTTTTCCTGTTAGGCTTTTCTGCTACTGAAACCTAACATGCAGTATTCATCACACTCTCTCTTCCTCCCCGACTCTCCCCACTCATCTTTAAAGGTACATACTATTTTTACCAGACACTTAACATTTAACACAGTATGCTGTAGGTGGACTGGAGCAGGGATACTTGCAGCATTCATACCGAACCTACCTTATTCTCTCTCTCTCTCTCTCTCTCTCTGCGTATCTCTCGAGCTCTCCTGCTGTCTCTCACTTTTTTGCAGGTGCAGGTTACTGTGGCAACCGAAGGGGGCCGAGAATAAATGTGTGAGGAGAGACAGGTTTGGTCAGGTAGCGCATAAGAGAGGCAGAGAGGAGAGAGAGAGAGACATCTGTCAATGAAAGAGAGCATTTTGCCTCCTCCTGCAAGTTTTAGTTGAATAAACACAGCCTGAGGTATTATGGAGATTGTGTTCAGGTGCTAATCGTCTGATGTCTCTATCTACACTTCTCCCATCCGCCACATTCACCTCATCCAGCACTCTCACTATCCCTCCGCTCCCTTTCCCTCCCTTTCCCTCCCTTTCCCTCCCTCCCTCCCTCCCTCCCTCCCTCCCTCCCTCCCTCCCTCCCTCCCTCCCTCCCTCCCTCCCTCCCTCCCTCCCTCCCTCCCTCCCTCTCCCCCTTCCCCCCTCCCTCTCCCCCTTCCCCCAGCAGCAGTACCAGACACATGAAGCAGACCTGTGTGCGAGAGGGACTTTACACCTTCACTGAACGGCCGTATTGAACGGGGAAACTTTTGGAACAATTAATGGCCCTTAAAACCGGTTGATTTTCAGTCAGTTTTTCTTTTTTTATGCATTGGAAAATAAGTTTCCCCCCAGCGTTCTACACCATCCTCCCAACATCCCGAAACTCCTAGTCAGGTGTGTGTTGAAGCAAAGGGGTGACCGCTATGCACATGTCCTTCTGTCTGAAAAAGACTACACCATGTTTTTGATCTGTTCAGAGGGTTACACAAAAACAGCTTGTCTCAAACACACACACACACACTCTCTCTCTCTACAGTAGTGACAGGAACCGGAGCCTCCCTTAGCTTCAGCCGGTGGACGCAGCGATAGGAGAGGGAAGAGGAGAAGGAAGAGGAGAGGGAGGAGGAGAAGGAAGAGGAGAGGGAAGAGGGAGACCGTGTTTACCTCTCCTGGGTCCCCCACAGTCTGTGGCTAAACGAGACCATGCTACTGGGACCTCTCTGATTACACCACACTGTTGTACTTACTGGAACCATGTGTGTGTGTGTGTGTGTGTGTGTGTGTGTGTGTGTGTAAAAGCAGTACTGTCTAGTGCATGACCTTGACAGGAGGACAGACAGATGATGCCCCAAGGCTGCCATCCTACCTCCCTCATCACCTCCCCTTCTGTCCTTCTCCTTTTACAACCTTTCCTCCTCCCTTCCCCTTTCCCTCCCCTCCAAAGGCAATTATGTTGTTTCTTCAGAGATCTCGGGTCGGTCAGTTAACAACACCAAAAAAGTTTATCTTTAACACACCCACACACACACACACTGTAAAGTGTGTGTTAAAGAGTCTCTCTTCCTCCTGCGCTGAATAATGAAAAACAAACCAATGCGATCTCCAACCGAAGCTTTAACAAGAAAGTGCCCAGCTTGACGCGGGCACACACACGCTCTCCTCACACGCTCTGACCATATCCCAACGAGCAGACCGCATTAACGACCCAATCAACGTTCCCCCGGCACCAGGCCCCGCCCCTGCCGACCTTTAAAAATCGCAGTGGTTTCACAGCTCTATTACCAACCATGGCGCCGTGCCAAGCAAACTCACACCCCCTCTCCCTCCAAGTGAGCGCACGTGTGTCATCCACATGGTTTGTGTGGCGTTTGGGATGCACAGGTGTGTGTGTGTGATAAGGTATGAGACTGTGTTTGAAGTAGGAGTGTGGTCTTGTAGAACAAGGCAGAACAAGCTCCAATATTCCGCTGTCTGGCCCCTCAGCCACACAGCACCCACCCACCCACACACCGCCGGCCAATTAGCTCGCACAAATCAAACTTGACAATGAAGTCACAGTACTAGAATAATTAGGAAGTGGTAACCTATTGGATTAGCCCTGGCCCAGGCTGACCACCCATACTATAATACATTCAATTAAACACACTTGCACTTTAAGATATTGTTTTTGTTTAAGAAATCTCATTCTCTCTATCAACAACACACACACACACGTAGTTTTGTAGCCCTACTGAGTGGACATCCTTTGCTGGACCACTGTGTGTGTTTGGAAAGAGACGTTTCACCACAGCGCACACACTATCATTGGAACTGGGGAAACAGGAAGTTAACCTGGTACTCAGAGGAACCCCAGGAAACAGTTGAGTGTTGGAGTTCCCCGAGAGAGAGAGAGAGAGAGAGAGAGAGAGAGAGAGACAGAGAGAGACAGAGAAGAGAGAGGCACGCTCTAAACTATAAGCCTTTCCTTCAGTCCATAGCACCGACAAGAGTGGGGGGGGGGGGGAGAGGTAAGGAAAGTAGGATTTGGTTAAAAATAGACAGCCCAGTTATTCTCTATTGTTCTTACCCTCCCCCCATCTCTCTGTCTCTCTCCTCCATCCACCCCCTCCTCCCCCTCCCTCTCCATCCATGTTGTTTCTTAACTAAACTTCTAGGAGTCTGCAGCAGGGAGAGTCCTCATCCAGAGGATGAGAGAGAAGAGTAGGGATACAGAGGAGGAGGGGGGGGGGACGGGGACAGACAGCTGGGGGTGAAGGGGGGGGGCAGGTCTGCCTCCACGGAAGCAAACACACACACACACACGCCTCTAAAAGGCCAAATAAAGTCCCCTGTGCCTTTAAGAGAACCTGATGAATCCATGCTACAGGCGGAGAGAACAGGCTGGCGAGCACGTGCGTGTGACACCCTAACAACAGAGCAATCTCCCAGAGCAGATCTCTGACAAACAGGCCCATCGATCAGCACACACGCCGACAGAGATCGGCCATCCCTTCACCCCCCCCCCCCCCCCACAGCCTGACGGAGACCACGCCTGGAGCCCGTCTGTCACTGCAGAAGCGGTAACCTCTGACCCTGACCGCTAACAGCAGGTCACGACCCTGGACGCAGGACTGGCGTTGACAGCAGCCGTGCTGATACCTGATCTATATCAACAGCACACATCTCATGGCAAACAACCCTATCCAGAGAGAATGAGCTAGAGGAGAGAGGGACAGAGAGACAGAGAGAGAGAAGTATGAGAGAGAGAGTTAGAGAAGTGAGAGAGCAAGAGAGCTAGATGAGAGGGAGAGAGAGGTAGAGGAGTAATAGAGAGAGAGAGGTAGAGCACAGAGAGTGAGAGCGCTACAGGAGAGGGAGAGAGCGTGCGAGGTAGAGGAGAGGTAGAGGAGAGAGAGAGTGAGAGCGCTACAGGAGAGGGAGAGAGCGTGCGAGGTAGAGGAGAGAGGTAGAGGACAGAGAGAGATGCGTGACTCTGAGCTTCTCCTCTAATTCACCATCCCTGTTGGAGACCAGATGAAATACCTCAATCCAGGCAACACGCTGATGTCTGTGGGAAATGTGAAGGGTTTCCTCAGTGATATTTAGCCTCCATCCCCCTCACAGCCATTTCAACCCTCGACACCCAACAACAAAACAAAAACAAAGCGCAGGTATACCTGCTGCCTGCTACCTGCTCAGCCCTGCCTCACCTCCCCTCCATCATCCCCTCTTCCCCCTCCTCTCATCCCTCTCCTCAGCTAATAGGTGCCCCACACACGCACGCAGATGTTCAAACACACAGCAGTAAACACAGCAGTGAACCCCGCAGGGTTGAGGGACATTACAGAGTAAACAAACACAAACAGCCAAGGAAACAGGTGGATATGACCATGGTCAAACACTGGTGAGATCTACCTCCCTACCTCCTCCCTCCTCCCCTACCTCTCTCCTTCCTCCCCTACCTCCCTACCTCTCTCCTTCCCTCCCTCCCTCCCTACCTCTCCTTCCCCTTCCCTCTCTCTCTCTTTCTCCCTCCCTCCCTCTTTCCCCTTCCCTCCCTCTCCCTCCCTCCCTCCCTCCTTCAAGCCCTCTTTTTCTCTCTTGTCGTGTGAGACGGGTTTGGGTGAAAGTTGAGATTAAACAACCGTACGAACAAGTGGAATTGACATCTTGTCTGTGTTCCTCTCTTCCAGAGCCGGGTAATCTGTCCGACTCTGCTGATGCTGTTCCACCGAGACACTTGGCTAATGTACAGTAGACGCCTGCAGACATCCAAGACAGTGCTAAGAAAGCTATTAGCGCTCTTGTAGAATTTTCCACCCTGAGATGCTACGCTAACGCTAAGCCCATTAGCTACTGACTCGAGATCCCAAAAAATTGGGATTTTTTGTTGTTGTTGCCAAATCAATCAATAAGACTGCAATCTATGGCAGAGAGAGAGAGAAAGAGCCTGCGCAAGAAAGAGACAGATGAAAGGACATTAGACAATAAAACTACATATTGTAGGTGAAGTCTAGCGTACAGATTGAAGCGAGATCATGGAAGGCAACTAAATCACTTAGAGGAGCTGGGTCACATGGTCTCTCTGGGCGCTGGTCTGACGGATGCTCGTACTTCTGATGAAATATACGGCCCATATCACTACATCACCATGGGAACGAGCAACACACAGAATACCGGCATCTGGCCGTCATTTAGTGTCTCCTGTATAGCTCTCCAGGTATGTCAGCTAAAACACAGAAGCAGAGGGAACATTTGTGACAAAACGTGTGAAGGAACACACACAAACACACAAAATAACTGGCAGGTAAAGGATGGTAAAAGAGAGATTCACTGAGAAGGAGAGTTTAGAAAAGTAGATTCTGTTCCCGTTTCATCTCCTGTTCGGCTCGGTGGGGTGGGGTGGGGAGAGAAAAAGGGGAGATTTGTTTGGGGAGATGATACTGTAGTCTGCTACATCTACAGCGGGCTGCAGCTGTAATCCATCATCTTTATATTCCACCTCTCTCTACCTCCCTCCATCCCGCTCTCTCTCTCCCATTCACGCTTCCTCTTTTTGCCTCCCGCTTTCCCTCTCTCCTCTCTCTCTCCTCTCTCTCTCCTCTCTCTCTCCTCTCTCTCTCTTCGCCTCCTTCCGCTTCTCTTTTCCCCTCTATCTACCCCTGGATTTCTGCCGCAGCGCAAGGGAGAAAAGGATGGGTGGAGCAGAGAGAGAGACAGAGAGAGGGAGAACGAGGGAAGGACAGAAAGGAAAAAAACTGACCAGACGAGAATAATACAAACTTTTGGGGGGAGGAGGAGGAGGAGGAGCTTGAAACTAGGCCCAGATTCAGAGTGGGGTGGGGTTGGGGGGGCTGGGGCACAGAGGTCAGGGCTGCTATGATTGCGACAACAGCATGAGTCAGAAGACTGCAGATCTCTGTTGTGACAATGGATCTGGACTTCTGGGAAATGCGGTGCATCAGGACTAGCTGTCGTCGCGAGCGCCACAGTCCTCCAAGTCCGCTACAAACTGAACAGGCTGCAAATCAGCCTGCAAATCCTTTCATTCACAAGTTAGGTAAACCTTCAGTGGAGGGGGACAGGAGGCAGGCAGGCAGCCAGGTGGACAGACAGGTATGTAGACAAGCAGGCAGCCAGGTAGACAGGCAGGGCAGGGCACAGATTCAATCACACACTACATTTACACAGAACATAAATTTCTGTGGTGTAGTAGTTCACAGCACTCCCCTGGGCCAATCTGCCACTGCTATAAATATGGCTTTGTCCAATCCCACGCCTGCTTATCGCCTTCTTATCCAATCACATAACTCCTTAGTGGCAGGGTATTGCTGTCAGAAGTGAAAAGCTCTCCCCACCCATACGACTTAATGGTAGTCCTAGTTACCAGAAAGGGAGGATGAGGAGAGAGGGAGAGTAGGGGAGGGAGAGAGAAAGTGAATGACAGAATTTGCAGGGGGCTGGAAGTTGAACATCTTGTTACCCTGTGCTCCCTTTCCCCTCCCAGCATTTTGGGTCCGGATTATCTGGAGAAACAGAGGCAGGAGTGGGGGCGTGGGGTGTGGGGGGGGGGAATCAACCAACAGTGCCATCCTTCTAGCCCCCCGGGGCCTGGTGGAGATGAGGGGGCGGGGGAGAGGGGGATCAATCCTGCCACCTGAGTCAACAGCTCCTCACGACGCAGCGAGCTAATGGGAGGAGATGAGTGATGTCATGTGACGTGTGTGTGTGTGTGGGGGGGGGAATCAACATGATATGTCAACGATAAGAGCCAGCCAGTGAAAGAGAGAGAGAGAAAAGGGGGGGGGGGGAGAGGGAGAGAGAGTGAAGCGGGGAAGGAGGAGAGGAGATTTGGAGAGAAGCTGGTGTGTTTTCGTCATGCATGAGTGAATGTGCATGTATGTGTCCATTGTGCCAACCCAGAATGAGTCACTGCACCCAAATACCCAGTGTGTGGTGCCACTCCTTCCAAGGCTCTGCCCCCCCCCCCCCCCACTCCCCCCCGCACCCCCAGCATGCCGCTCAGCCTGCTGGTGTGTGTGCCATGCTTACCCTGGCACAATGTGTGGACTGTCAAAATGAGTTCAAGTGGTGTCTCTGTGGGAGCGAGTGAGTGTGGGGGTGTGTTCTTGTGTGTGTGTGTGCGCGCCTGCAACGTGTGATTTGTCATCTTGGTGAGGGCTGCTGGAAAGAACCTGACTAAGCACACGCGCACACACACACACTGACACACACACACACACACAGACACAAGAACACACTACAGCAGTTGCAGTAGTGGTCAATACCTCCCACACAGTACACATCCCACACCCATCTGCATCCTCCTGCACACAAGCACACAAACACACACACACACAACTGAGAAATGTTGTCCTATGAACACGTTCACCTATTACACTGATTAGCTTCATACTTAGCTACAGCTCTGGAATGATTCTGCTGTCTGAATCACAATCTGAGAGAAATGAGAACAAGTTAGAGATGAAAGGAAGAGAGAGAGGGACAGAGAGAGGATAGAGAGAGAGAGAGAACGCCATGTAGGCCACAGTCCCCTGGGATTGGTTGGGAGGCTTCTGGTGCATTATGGGTACAAAGCACCCAACAGCAGGGCATCAGCGGTGATTAGCCCAGCGGCGTTGCTATGGCAATGCCAGAGGACAGGTGGGCGATTAACAGGTGTTCATCTACAAGTTACCCCTGTAGTGCGTGTGTGTGTATATACATATGTGTGTGTATATATATATATATATATGTGTGTGTGTGTGTGTGTGTGTGTGTGTATCCTCACTTGTCTCTTGATGACAGCCAGAGTGTTCTGTGCTTTGAGCAGCAGCTCATCCACAGTTCTGGGGTCTTCCACATTCTGGTTCTCCCTGAAGCCATCTCTCACCCGTCGCATTGCATAGTTCCTGAAAAACACACACACGCAGTCACAAACACACACACAGTCACACACACACACACACACA
Source organism: Neosalanx taihuensis (assembly GCA_030340665.1). NCBI lineage: Eukaryota > Metazoa > Chordata > Actinopteri > Osmeriformes > Salangidae > Neosalanx > Neosalanx taihuensis. The sequence goes on from CM059304.1 coordinate 9,984,891, forward strand.
CACACACACATAGTCAAACACCTCTGAGATGCTTTATATGAATCCACAAATCCCATACGACACGCACACACAGTCACGCACAAATGCAAACGAGGAAGAAAAATAGAACGAGTAGAAGACTGGCGAGGAGCGAGGAGAGAGAGGACAGGATTGTCTTTTATCTGGCAGCTAGGGTCTGTGTGAAGCGGACAGGAAGTTTGGCACATTCGAAGATCCGTGGAATCAAAGGCACTTCCTGTCAGAGCCCTGGGAGGCTCCGCCCCTGGAAGACGAGCGTGATGAGGATCCGTGTGCGAGTGTGCCTGCGTGTGCGTGACACAGAACAGGCAGCCTGACGGACTGAGATATGGAAGAGAAGGCTGTGTGGGTGTGTATTCATAGGAATGAGAAGAGGGGAAATGAGAGAAAGGGATGCAGGGGAGAGAGTGGGATGTAGGGAGGAGAGGGAGATGAGTGGGGGGGTGGAGGGGAGAGAGGACCAGCTGGAGACAGCTTGTTAGAGCTGTGAGCTGTAGACCAGTGGTCAGACATTCAGCCTGCTCGCACTGTCACCAACTGATTCATGCAAGACAAGAAGCTAGTTTCAATGTTTGTGTATGTGTGTGTGTGTGTGCGTACACAAGCTCTGTGTGTGTGTGCTTGGAAAGGGCAGGCTGACTAACCATGTCTCCCATCTGCCTACTCTGTCCCAGCGAACAGAATAGAAATGGAGGGATCAAGCCAGATTAGACAGGAAGGAGCAATGTGTGTGTGTGTGTGTGTTGTACTATAGGCCTTTCTGTGTGTGTGGAGTGTGTGTGCAGAGTGTATGTGTGTGCGTGCATGACAGGAGGGGTGGAGGGTGGGTGTGGGCCAGTGGAAGGATAAAGTGGCATGTGTGTCCCTCTCTCTCTTCCTCTTCTCTGAGTCAGCCATGTTGGATCCAACACCACAAATGACTCATAGGAGACTGAGCTGTAGCCCACGGCAACAAGAGCCCAAGACAGAATGAAGATGTTTACTCATAACGTTCTCACACTAATCACTCTAATCCAAGTCTGATTTTTTTCTGGAATCTTCTGAAGGTCTAAAGACCTAGAAAGCTAAAGGCATTTAGCTTTTTAGGTCCAAAGGACATTCTACAGCAGTGGTTCTCAATCCTGGTCCTCAGGGCCCACTGTCCTGCATGTTTTAGATGTTTCCCCCTTCCAACACACCTGATTCAAATGAAGTGTAATTATCAGGCTTCTGCTGAGCTTCATAGTGACTCATTCAATTGAATCCGGTGTGTTGGAGCAGGGAAACATCTAAAACATGCAGGACAGTGGGCCCTGAGGAGCGGAATTGAGAACCACTGTTCTACAGGATGGCGAACCATACATCACTTCCTGTGTAACTGACAGAAGAAGAGAACTCAACTTTATCTCAGCGAAGGACACCATGAGTGTTCAGACTCAAATGCCGACTTCTACATTTTGCATAACTGTTGAATTATAGATAAACCTGGAAATTAATCTATTACAAAGCTATTACCGAGCGGTTAAGCATCATTATGCGTTTTCTCAAAGCCATGACCTCGTTCGATCACGCAAATGAACAGGAACACCTTCACTTCAATAATCATCCACCATGTTTTTCAACCGTCCTCATTTGTTCCTGTCACTTCCTTTGCAGTCTGAGGGAAAACGCTACCAGAGAGATTTTTCTGGTGACTTCTACAGTTGCGTGAGTTCTTTCACACGGAGTCGAGTCATGCGTCTTCCCTGCGGAACGAGTTGACACGGTGACATCATCAGCGCGAGACGCCTTCCACCTAACGCCGGTGGTTAACAATGCTGATATGTTCTATAGGCTCGCTAATGATGCTGATTATTCTGCCGGCGTATAGGTTCCACATGCTAACGAGGAACACTTTTAATGAGACTCTGGGCCCCGAACTCTGCGGCTTTGGGAGCGAAAAGCAGCCAACGACTCGCTCGAAGATGGCACGAATGCGAGCGCGTTGCCAAAATGACATCAGTGCCAAGGGTGTTGTCGTCAGACTGAGAGCGAGGATCATGAGTGAGCTGTGGAGTTTAGAGTCTGTTTGAAGACTAAGTGTCAGCGGGGAGCCCACCAGGGGCAATCCAGACCCAGGGACCCTTTCCAAGACCTCCCCCACTTGAGCCCAACAGCTCAACACATTAACAGAAAAGAGAGGGGAGGGACGAGCCCAGGGTAGAGGACTGAGGGAAGGGGAGGGGGTCGTAAGAGAGAGAGGGGGAGAGAGAGAGAGAGGGAGAAAGAGAGGGAGAGATAGAGGTAGAGGGAGGAGAGGGTAGGAGGGAGAGAGGGAGAGAGACTTCATAGGGAATTCTCCATGACACTGGGCGTCCGTTATCACTAATTCATCAGGGGTTTGTCGGGCTTTTCGCTGACAGACCTGTGTCTTTGTGACTAAGAGGGGACCTGCGCGCAGACACACCCTGTGTCGTCAGAGAGAGACGGAGGCAGGCAGGGAGGGAGACAGGCAGGCAGGGAGGGAGGGTTGCTGCTACGTAAGCGATGCCCTACTTGTGCCCATCTGATCTGGCTCGTAAGAGACTGCAGCAACACTGGGGTGGATAAACCAGCGCTACTTCTATCACGCCGACACAACACTATGACAGTTCCCCTCTCTCAGTTTCCCACTGTCTTTTCTGTCTTCTCCATCCTCGCAGAATACTAGTCACCACCCTCATCATTCCCCACTGTCTTCCCTCTGTCCCCGTTCTATACTTCTCAAAGAATCTCTATTCTTCCTTCCTGAAGTCGTCCTCACGCCCTCTCTGTCTTGTCTCCCACTGAACACCAGGGCGTGTTTTTCCACCTCTCCTCCCTCCTCTCCCTGTCTAATCTCCCTGCTGCTCGCTCATACCATCAAGCATTCTTCTCTTTCTGAATCTTTCATTCTTTCCATCTTCCTCTGGGCTATATCTGTCTGCTTAAGTGCACAGCTCACCCTTCCTCCGTCTTTCCCTCCCTCTTCGCCCTCACTCTATCTTTTCCACTCCTCCCTTGTTCATTCCCCCCCCCCACCCTCCTTCCTCCCTGCTCTCCTCCTCCCTCTCCTAACAGTCCTTAGTGCCTGTGGTGGAGGTTTCGCCTGAGGGGAACATCTCTCTTCTCTTCCTCGTCCCTTGCTCACTTCCTCCTCTTCTCAACCTCTCTTCCAGTTCTGAAGTAGCGTGTCTCTCTAGCCTCTGGTGGAGGTCTGGCCTCGGGAAACTGCTCTGTCCCTGCTTTAAACTCCAACCAAGACATGGAGCAGCCATCTTTACACTCTGATACAAGGCTGCTGTGTCACTCCTCCATTCAGGAAAGGTGGAGAGAAATGAGAGGCGTAAAAGGGGTGAGAAAAAGGTCAAAAGTGGAGGGAGTGACAGGACAAGACGAATGAAGGAGAGAGACAACCGTGGCTTTTGTTGGTGTAAATTAATCATCAAGAAAGGTTCTAGATGAATGAGCACGTAGATCCAAACATGCTGTCTTCAAAATTTCACACCAAGCTGAGCTGGGGTCAGAAACGGGACAGGCAGCAGGCCAGTTCTACAGTACCGCTGCAGGCTCACTTGACACACACTATACAAACTTATAAAAATACCACAAATACCAATACAAACCAATAAACACACAAAAAAACACAGGACAATTGTAACATTAAATGTATTCATTTAGCAGACGCTTTTATCCAAAGAATATTGCATCCTAACGATTCATATGAACAACACCTGAATCAACTCTTGGAGCTAAGATAGTTTGATTGAAAATCATATCAACAACGATGGACAATCTCACTGCTTATTAACGTTTCATCATGACGACAATGTCACTTACTGAGTTTGGACCTGCATTTGATGGATCTTCTCGGAACATCACTGGTATGAAACGTTTTGTGTGCATTGCTGAATATTATTGCAATGTTAACGTTTAGATGGTGCTGGCAACTTAAGGAATTCCACATAATGAATATAAATAAATAAGTACTAATTTAGCAGACGCTTTTATCCAAAGCGACCTACACCAAGTACAGGGACATCGCCCCCTGGGACAAGTAGGGTGAAGTGTCTTGCCCAAGGACACAACATCATGCAGCCGGAGCCAGGAATCGAACCCACAACCTTCCGATCATGAGCCCAACGCCGGCTTAACCACTAAGCCAATTGACTACCGTTCATCATTGAACACCTGCGTTAATGTGAATGATTCTGGATCTAATGAGATGCGTGGCTCGATCAATCCAATCCAACTTTATTTCTATTGCACTTAAAAACAACACGGTTGACCAAAGTGCAGTACATAGCCATATTAAAAACGCAATAAATAGACACACACTATACACAGTAAAAGACAACACAACAATTGGTAAAAACTCAACAAATACAGACACACTGTACACTGTAAAAGTCAACACATCACTGAAAGGCAATAAACTTGCACTTGCACAGCAGTGACCTCCCACCAGCCTCCCAACCTCCCACCAGCGGCTGCAGCCTCATGTAAACAGCCGATTAAAGAGTCAGAACAGCGGCTGCAGATGCAGTAATAACCCGGTCTGTCAGGCATCATGTCGGCATGCATGTACCTGTAGTTATAAGAGGGGAACTTCTTGCTCTCCTTCAGTAACAGGCGGTACAGGGACAGCACGTGCGCGCGCGCGGACTGTGACATGTTGCAAGCAAAGCAGCGACCTTCGACATCAGGACCTTTGAAAAAGACTGTCTAAACAGCGCCGGTACCAAAATACAAATACAAAATCCATAATTGTGTCCACTTATTTTCCGCTATTTTTCTTAAATCAGCCTTACAATATCACTGCGTGTATACCGTCAAGTAAAATGTTGATTTGTCTTGAAGTATTTATATTTTTATTTTGTAAATTTTACAGGCATATCTTCGGAGCTCTCAAAACAAACCTGCACTGTTATGACAGCTCCGTACAGTAAGGTGAGATTTGTCTTTTTGCTGTGTTATTAAATGCCTCTGTTGTGTAATTCACCCGAAATGAATCACAGATGTTTGCATATGAGGGCAGTGTTATTAACCTGCCGGTAACGCTCATGCATGTTCATGCACAAGGTCGTTTCAGCCCAGCAAAGATAGTAACTCATGGTTCTTTATGGTAGGAATCTTCTACCAAATCTAAATAAGTTCCTTTGCGTGTTTATTTTTGGAGTTGGTTACACAACCTAAACACATGCATTCATCCAAATAAATAAACACAGTTCACCAGCACACCGTGTTGTAATAAGACGTAGATTAAGACACTAGCTTGCTGGATAACCTCCACGACCTTAATGGGACTATTGGTTATCTAACAAGAGCTTAACTGTTTGGACATGATGTAGTTTAACTGCTGGTAGCGGTGAAATTTGTCCTAAATTAAATCCCAAACTTGAGATCGGTGCCGACAAAAGCTGCGAAACTTTTCCAAACCTACAAAGAAACAAAATGCATTACAATGGATGTCGCATGCAATTAGATATATCAAAGACATTGAGATATTTATTTGGCTCGGACACGAAGTGGGTTGGCACAGCAGGTTACAACTCTCCAGCCATGCAGACCAAACAGTTGATCCAACCAAGCCCGTTCATCAGTTATTTCGTGACGTTTTGAGTGAAGTGAAAGAGGAGGGGGGACATGGTGTTGAGCGTCAGTAACCTGTCAATCAGATAGGAAAAGTCGATCAGAACATCCTGTCACCTCCCTGCTCTGCCTGTGCTTGTGAAGGGGGTCTGGTCCAGCTGAGGTGCCGATGTGTTTCCGTTGTTTTGTCCTGGTGCAGCGTTGTGTCATGGGGATCAATGGATCTATTTGAGAGATGAAGTACTTGACTGATGTAAGGGATGATGTGTGTGGGGGAGAGGGAGGGAGGGGGGTTATGCATTTTAGCAGGCTTCAGAGAAGGTCACAATCACAACCTGTTTACTGATACCCTGCCTCTCCCTGAAAAGGTCAGCAGTGTGTGTGTGTTTGTGTGTGTGTGTGTTTTTGTGTGGGTGTGAGTTTGTGTCTGTGTCACTTCCCTGTTTGGGTGTGTTGTGCTTACAGGGGGTCAATGGAGTCAATTGATTCATCTCACACATGGGTCTAATTAAGACTGGTGAGCTGTGAGGTTCAGTTTAAAGATGTCACATAAAGGTAATGGTCTGTTGTGACAGTGTGTGTCCATGTGTGGCAGTTGTAGTAGTGACTGATGAAAGGGCTGCTATGCAGCATGGTCAATACAGAGGGCTCCAGGTGGGGCGTGGGGACCCAGGAGGATCAGTTTGGTTTAGATGTGGAGGACGGAGAAGAGCAAGTCTGCTGGTGGAGGTCAGGTGGCTCAGCAGGTTAAGGCGTTGGGCTTGTGAGTTGTGAGTTGTGGTTGTGAGTTGTGAGTTTGATTCCCGGCTGTGGCTACATTATGTTGTGTCCTTGGGCAAGGCACTTCACCCTACTTGTCTCAGGGGGAATGTCCCTGTACTTGCAGTAAGTCGTGCTATCTGTTACTGTGGTACCATAACCTGAGTCCAAAAGTTTGTAGCTTGTATTATGTATTCCCTGACAAGCACTGATAACACACACACACACACTTACTGGTACTTACACACAAGCACAAACATACAGTAAACACACACATACTCTCGGAGGAGCTGCCTTCATGTTGCGCAAGGGGCATTTGAGTTTCCTGATCCTTTGGTCTTCTCTCCTCTAGGAATCAATGTGTGTGTGTGTGTGTGTGTGACCTCTCCTCCTATAGGTCCACTCGCTCTGCGTGGGCCTCGAACCTGGGTCTCCGGCATGGGAGACGGACGCTCTAACAAGGAGGCTAAAGGCTGCAAGCTCTAGTATCAGTCGCTCGAGCACCCTCTGAGATCAGAGGAGTGAGGTTTAGTCATGGAGGGTGTACTGGCGTATGGGTGGACTTGTACTCTTGTGCTGCTCTTTATGGCTAGCCTGTTGAAGCCGCACTCCCGTCTGACAACCTGCTGTGACACCGGAAGCTCTGTGCAGCCTCTCTTCCTCTCTCTCTCTTTGTCTCTCTTTCTCTCTTTCTCCATAACCGGCTCCCCTTTAGCTTTGTATCTCTCTCTCAGTTTTTCTCAAGCTCCACCATCTGTCTCTTTCGATCTTTCCTTCTCCCGTTTTTTTCTCTCTCTCTCTCTCTCTCTCTCTCTCTCTCTCTCTCTCTCTCTCTCTCTCTCTCTCTCTCTCTCTCTCTCTCTTTTTCGCCTCGCACTCTGCTGTCAGGTTAGCATCCGGTCATCTAACTCATCTCTGGGTGACTGCACTCCTATCCTCTTTATAATCTTCTCTCCCTCCAATTCCCTGCCTCTCATCCTCTTTCTCTCTCTTCCTCACACTCTTTCCATCTCTCCGTGTCCCTCTCTCTTCCTCTCTGCCTGACAGAACAAGCCCTTTCATCCCATTGATCTTGTCTTCTGTGCAGGAGCCCGGAACAATGCGGCTTAGGGGGTACGCCCGCGACCCTCCCTCCTACGATCCTCCCCTTCCTGCAGGTTCTCCCTCGTCCCTGTCCCCCCCGCCTTCCCTCCGCCTCCGTCCTCCTCTTCCGCTTCTCCTCTTCGTCTACCTCTTCCCACATAGAGGAAGTCGATCGATGACATGACCCAGCATCCTGTTTGGCCGTGTTTAACGTTGCATTGTTAGTTTGTTGTCGTTGTTGTTCACTGGCTGATTCGAGTCTTCCCCCGAACGCTGCCATTGGCCACCAGCAGCAGGTGACACCGATCATGCTGCCAGTGAGAGTGTGGGAGCACGAGTGACTGAGCGTCTGAGAGAAATTAGAAAAAGGGGGGTGGGGGGGGGGGTAAATGTGGTTTATTGGTTGGTTTCAGTCTCTTAGCAGAAAATTAAACAAGTTGATCTTCAGTGGCTGGTAGCCTGAGGGTCTGCATCACTCAAGGGGGGAGGGGGGAGGAGATAGAGGAGCAGAGAGGAATACTGGGGCGAGAAGATAGAGGGAATGAGGACTGTGGTGGGTGAAAAAAAAAGAAGGAACAGCGATAATGGAGAGAGACAAGCAAGCCATGGTCTCTTATAAACCTAGCCACTCTATCTAAATGAAGATTGATCCTGCCTGCTGCACAACCATCTGCTGAAGCGGACGTCAGGGACGCGCAGGCAGTCAAAACAAGGTCCTCAACCCTGGTCCTCAGAGCCCCCTGTCCTGCATGTTTTAGATCAGTGGTCCCCAAGCCTGGTCCTCAAGGCCCACTGTCCTGCATGTTTTAGATGTTTCCCTGCTCCAACACACCTGATTTAAAAAAGGGTCATTATCAGGCTTCTGCTGAGCTTCATAATGAGTTATTCATTTGAATCAGGTGTATTGGAGCATGGAAACATCTAAAACATGTAGGACAGTGGAGCCCTGAGGACCAGGGTTGGGGATCACTTCATTCTCCTGGGCAAAGACAGTGCTACACTTAAGCAATCACTAACTTGCCTTTCTGAACTCTTTCCCACGATCTAGCCCTCCATCGTCCCGCTTCCTGTTTTCAGCCACCCCTTTCCTCTCAGTCACACCTCCTCCACCTTCGCTCCATGTCTCCCATCCTCCCTTTCTGCCTTTCTCCCTCCACCGAAAATTAATTCAAAAATACCTATTTATATACAGACAGAGAACCATGCTCTCCCTCTAGCCTTTGACTAACCCACTCCCACTGTCATCCCCCTATCCATCAATAATTAGCAATTAGCATTGGAGAGCAATTTCCAAGCCATTAGGCTGTGGGTTCAAGCCTTTGTTAGCCTGTTAGCCTGCTGCGGACTGAGGGGAGGGTGTTCCACTTTCTCCTGGTCCACAGTGCAGCGAACACCTGTGGGGCTGTACTGAACAAGAACTGTAACCGTGGTCACGTGTGACCCCCCATTATAACCCGGCCTATTATGGTCTGTCCTATCCCTACCACCACCTGGGGCCTGGGCCAGCGAGATCAGCTAAGGCGGACTGCAGATACTGTAGGAGTACAGGCAGCCTTATGGTACCTCTGTATTCAGGACAAATGTACAAACACAGGTAGGTGGTTTAAACTGCCGGTGCTATTGCTTTGAGTGATTCTATCGATTTAGCTGTGGATGGTTTGCTAACAATGGCCATCAGTGGCCAAACTGGACTGTTGAATGTGTGTACATACTGTATTATCAATACTTTATATGTAGCCTGTGCGCGAGCCACAGGCACTATGAGAGGCTTAGTCAATTTAGTGTGTGTGTGTGAGAATGCATGTGTGACAGACAGACAGACAGACACAGACACAGACAGAGAGAGAGAGAAAGAACAAGGTAGGTTCAGTATGAATTCTGCTCCAGTCCACCTACAGCACACTGTGTTAAATGTTAAGTGTCTGGTAAAAATAGGATGTACCTTAAAGAGGAGCGGGGAGAGTTCCTGGCCTCCGCAGTGAAGAGAGGACAGTGGTGATTCCATTACACCAATTCTGGCTCTCTAATGGTTGAAAGCATTAGTTTTTGTGACACTTAGACAAATTAGCCTCTGTGATAATTGTGGGGAATTGCAAGAGTGGGTTTCTGAGACGCAGGCCAGATTAGATTAGATTAGATTCAACTTTATTGTCATTACACAGGTACAAGGACAGGGTAACGAAACACAGTTAGCATCCAACCAGAAGTGCAAAACAGTTAATCCAACAGAATATAATAAATATGGGTATACTCAGAATATACATAGTATGAACAGTATAATCAGAATATACAGGGTATGCACAGATTCAAGTGATTTTAGACAAATGTGCAGCTGTATAGTACAATATACTACAGTATTAAACAGAAATTAAACAGAAATTACCGGGTTGCATGTATGTACAGTTAGTGCAAATGATGCAATGAGCAGATGTGTAAAATGAACAATGAACAGATGTGCAAAATGAACAAAATGTACAGGTGGTGCAGTAACAGATGTGCAGATGTGCAAAATGGACAGATGCAGTCGTGCAATAACAACTCACTTTTGCAAGTGGTGCAAAATGTATAAACAGAAATGTGCGAATTTAGGGTGGCGGGGGTTCTACGGGGGGGCGGGGGTTATATAGGGGGGCGGGGGTCTAGTGGAGTTCAGGAGTGTCACAGTTCTGGGGAAGAAGCTGTTCCTCAGTCTGCTGGTTTTAGACCGGAGACTCCTGAGGCGCCTGCCGGAGGGCAGGAGGGCAAACAGTTTATGGGCGGGGTGTGAGGAATCTCTTCGGATGCTGTGAGCTCTACGTAGACAGCGCTTCCTCTGGATGTCCTCAATGGACAAATAGTCCCAGTGATGCGTTGGGCGGTTTTCACCACCCGCTGCAGTGCCTTGCGCTCTGCGACTGTGCAGTTCCCATACCACACTGTAACACAGTTTGACAGGATGCACTCGATCGCACAGCTGTAGAAGTTCACCATGACAGCTGAGGACAGGTGGTGTTTCCTCAGTGTTCTCAAGGAAAAGAGACGCTGGTGAGCCTTCTTGATCAGGCCGGAGGTGTTTGTAATCCAGGACAGGTCATCCGAGATGTGGATCCCGATCCAGATAAAACAAGGCAGAGGGTGTCCAGAACTTGTGGTGTCACAGCAGCCCATCCACCACTGTAGAATGGGATGATAGGTGCCATTTGGGTTGTCGAACATCGTCGGGAGTCAGGTGGCTGAGAGGTGAGGGTTTTGGGCTAGCAATCAGAAGGTCCCCGGTTCGAACCATGGCTGTGCCAACATGACGTTGTGTTCCTGGGCAAGGCACTTCACCCTACTTGCCTCAGGGGGAATGTTCCTGTACTGTTAGTCGCTCTGGATAAGAGCGTCTGCTGAATGACTCAATCTAAACTTCTGTTCATATTTGGATCCAGGTTAATCAGGTTAATGTGTGTGTATTTGAGGGAGGGCTGCAAGTTTTCATAACCTGCTTCATCTCATGTCACCCCTCTATGCTTTCTGGTTACTCAGCCTCTCTGGTGTGGTGACCAGCATGTATGAGTGTATGTGTGTGTGTGATTGTGTATGTGTGTGTGTTCTCCATCCATCTGTTCATTAAAGCTCTTCCTGTACCTGCTGGGTCCCCAGAATCAGGCCCTACTCACACACAGACACACACACACACACACACACACACACACACACACACACTCTCACACACACACACACACACACACACACACACACACACACACACAGTCTCTCTCTCTCACACACACACACACACACACACACACACACACACACACACACACACAGTCTCTCTCTCTCACACACACACACACACACACACACAGTCTTAAGGTGAGCGGAGACTGGGTGTATAAAGAAAGCTGTGGGTCATGAAAAGGGGATTTGGAGGGGAATAAAAGAGGGAAGAGATGGAGGAATGGAGCTTTCCTCTGACTTTGATTAGAGAAGTCTGACACTGTGATAGAACATCTCTCTGAGCCTGCTGAAGCCTTCCCTCTGTCTGTGTGTGTGTGGTTGTGTGTGTGTGTGGTTGTGTGTGGTTGTGTGGGTGTGTGTGTGCATGTGCGAGGGGTGGGGTGAGGACTGTTCAGTTTAGCTACAGTCTACAGTTTTGGAAAATTATACCGGGAGAGGAGGGGCAGTTAAACTTTCTCCCAACAATTACATATTAATGTATCTGTTTGTGTGTGTGTGTGTGTGTGTGTGTGTGTGTGTACGTCTGTTCTGTTGACACACTTGTGTAGACAAAAACTGACCTGTGACGCCCCTATAGCTTAGTCAGCCTTTTTCCAGCCTCTGAACCTCCACTGTTTTATATGCCTTGTAGTTACTGAAGAGAGAATAAAAAAGATAAAGGATGAAAGAGAGAGAGAGGGGGGGGGGGTACTGTAAAGGGAGGAGAGGGAGATGAAGAGAGAGCTGTTGTAAAGGTAGAGAGATAATTGGAGAGAGAAACTATAACGGGAGAGAGATGAAGGGAGAGAGAAATAAAGGGAGAGATAAAGGGAGAGGGGGGGGTGTTTGGAGTGTGCTGGACTGTTCCTGTATGTCCTCATATTCATCCGTCTGGTTGATTTGACAGCAGGGACTGCAGAGGAGTAGAGAGCGTATTAAACGCTGAACTCGACCGTGTCTGATTGATCCAGCCAGGGTCTGATATCTCCCTGAAGATCGAGTCCTGAACGCCAATCAATAAGTCTTATTCTGGAGGAAACACTCCTCTGCTGTGTCTGGTGTCTTTCAGCACTTTAATCTGGCTCTTTAAATCAACCAGCAGTTTGGGGTGTGACCCAAACACCTGCTGGTCAGGGAGCCTATGGTCTCACTCACTTACACACTCTCCTGCTTGTATTCACACAGACCAGGCGGTTGTTCAGTGAAAGGCCTAGTGCAAACTGCTCTGTCCCCTAGATTCTACAGTGTATGTGTGTGTGTGTTTGTATAAATGTGTGTGTGTGTCATTGTGTGTGTGTGTGTGATGCTGCTGAGTAGTGACACGCGGAGAGGAGGAACAGATTGAATATATGGGCTCAGTAGTGACGGCAGAAGGATTGCAGCCTCGGCACATTTCTCACACGCCCATAAAAATGTACCCTGTTAGTGCCGAGACCCCTCGCCTCCCCTCGCCTCCCCCCCCCTCCTTCCCTCCCCTCTCCCTTCATCTCCTCTGCTCTCCTGCTCTCCTCCCATCTCCTCTCCTCTCCTCTCTTCTCCTCTGCTCTCCTCCCATCCCCTCCCCTCTCCTCTCTACTCCTCTGCTCTCCTCCCCTCTCCTCTCCTTTCTTCTCCTCCCCTCCCCACTTTTCTTTGGGGACAGCTACAAGTGAAGGTGTTAGTATCAAGTAGGATCATTTAAGTATATTAGAAAATGACCTGAAATACAAATTAATCGAAGATTGTTCTGGAAGCCTCTGAGAGTGCGTGGGTGTCATGGCAACGTGACCGCTTGGCCAGGCCAAGACTGCAGGGAACGGTGTTCTAAAACAAGCTGATGGCAGGAGGACTGCGATTGGCTAACGGGAAGCAGAGCGCGGAGGGGCAGGAAGGACAGAGATGCCACTGGTGGGTGCGGGGGCGCGACACGGAGATGCCCCTTCACAATGGTGAACCTGCCAGCTTTTGGGGGGAGGGGGTGGGGGGGGGCGGTAGAGGGTGCGGCGCAAGGGAGGTGAAAAGGGAGAGTGGGGAAAAAGAGAGGGAGAGAGAGAGAAAGTGAGAGAGGGAGAGAACACCTGTTCCTCTCTAGTCTTAGGGTTGCCCTGGCCCCAGGCCCAGAGTGACCTCTCTCACCGGTGCCATGACAACGCCAGACCTCCTCCTACACTTTCTACTTCCTGTTCAGGCTGCCAGCTGGTCCACCCACTTCATCAGCGAGGGTGTGTGTGTGTGTGTGTGTGTGTGTGTGTGGCTGTGTGTGGGCCTTATCTTTCTGTTTGTAATGCCATCCATTCCCAATATTGCAAAGTTGAACACGAGCCTCACAGGGCTAAAAGCTTCCTGGATTACAGCAGGTAATCCACTTTGCTGCAATACCCCTGCAATGCTACACCCTTTGTCTTTAGAATGTCCCTGTAAAGATTAAGGGTGTGAGTGATTGTGTTAGTGTGTGTGTGTGTGTGTGGGGGGGATCTATAAGTGTATTATTTGAAATGTCTTATCTCTTTCTATCATGCGTGTCCATCCTCACATTACATGGGGTTAGAGAGAAAGAGAGAGAGACTTTGATTGAGATGAGGGGTGAGGCTGTGTTCCTGTCCTCTGGTCTCCTTCAGGGTGAGGGAGGGGAGGAAAGATGGAGGGGAGCAGGGGTGGAAGGGTAAATATTTGATCGATGTATAGATGGCCTGGGTTAGCCAGGGATTCATGCTCCTCTCTCCCTACTCTTTCCTCATCGTCATCCCTCCGAGTGCGAGCGTGTCACGGAAGGAGGGAGAGTGGGGAGGACAGGGAGGGGGAGAGAGAAAGAGGGGAAGAGATGTTCACACTGAGTTGATTCAATTAACTTGTTCTCATATAATTCAGCCCTCTCATCTCCAGTTCATCATAATAGAACTGATCCTATATTTAATGTGCGCTCTGTCTAGATTATATCTCAGAGGACAGAGTGAGGGCATGTGTGTGTGTGTGTGTGTGTGTGTGTGTGTGTGTGTGTAGATATGTAATTTGCTGTAAAGGTACAGATTCCACCAATAGGGTAGCTTTGACAATGTTGCTGATCAAATTCCCTTCCTTTGTTCTACATTAGATCCATGGACCAATCATCATGAGGGTACACTGTAGGACCCTCCCCTTGCTCCTCCCCTTCCTGGAATCCTTACCTCGCCATTGGCCGCGCCACTGCTCACAAGCCAATGGAAACCTGGCCTCCCACAGACTCTCACCCTTCTGCCGCAGCTTCACCACCGACAGATCGGCCTCTCAGCCTCTGATTGGCCCAGAGTCTGTGGAGGTGTTAGGCCACGCCCACCCCAGGGACGACTTCACCAACGTGACCTCCAAGATCCTTTCCAAGGTCGGACGCAACCTGCACAACCAGTCACATCATCCGTTATGGCTGATTAAAGAGCGAATCAAAACCCACTTCTACTCCATGTACACCGCTCACCGTGGAAACCCGCTGTTCAGCGTCTATGACAACCTGAGTCCCGTGGTAACGGTGGAACAGAACTTTGACAGCCTGTTGATCCCAGCCAACCACCCCAGCAGGAAAAGAGGCGACAACTATTACCTCAACAGGTGGTCCGATCGTCACCTCACTCATTCATTCTGTCACAGTCATCCAGGCATTTCAGTCATTACCTCACTCATTCATGTATTAGTTCAAGCATTCACAAATTCACCCACTACCTTGTTCGTTCGTTCATTCATTTACACTGTCCTTCATCCACCCATGGTCTGCCGGTGGTCTTGTGGTGGGTGTGTTCCAGGGGCCGCATGCTGCGCGCCCACACCTCTGCCCACCAGAGGGAACTGGTCCTCTCAGGGCTGGATGCCTTCCTGGTGGTGGGGGACGTGTATCGCCGGGACGAGATCGACTCCAGCCACTACCCAGTGTTCCACCAGATGGAGGGGGTCAGGCTGTTCTCCAACCACGAGGTCTCTCCTTTGTGTTCTTCTGCTGTTGTCTGGTCTTATTTTATCAGTCTCTTTGATGGCCAGTGTTGTTAATGTGCAGTGAGATAGGTCTCTCCCAGTCTAATAGGACACTTGTGTGAGGGGTGTGTCACGTGTAAAGGGTCTGTGTCTGTGTGTGGTAGCTGTTTGCACGCGTGCAGAGCGGAGAGGACCTGTCCCTGTTTGAGGAGGGGGGTCGGAGGACCCCTCAGAAGCAGGAGAGACACACGCTGGAGGCCGTCAAGCTGGTGGAGTTTGACCTGAAGCAGACCCTCACCCGCCTGATCAAACACCTGTTTGGAGACGGTAATGAACTGCGGTGCATTCCGGAACAGTGGCCCTACCTGTCTGTTAACCAGGCAGCCCTTCTTCCCCCCCCGCACCAACCCCCCCCCCCCCCCCCCCCCCCGCCCCTGGTCTCACTGCTGGTCTCTCTCTTCTCTCCCTCCCTCTTCATCCCTCTCTCCTCCCCTCTTCATCCCTCTCTCCTCCCCTCCTTCAGAGCTGGAGATCAGGTGGGTCGACTGCTATTTCCCATTCACTCATCCCTCATTTGAGATGGAGGTGCGTTTCCAAGGCGACTGGCTCGAGGTTTTGGGCTGTGGGCTGATGGAGCAGGAGCTGGTGGACTCAGGTAGCGTGGCGTCTTCGCACGTGGTCACACACACACGCGTGCGCGCACACACGCTAGCGTACTCTTCGCATCCGTGTAGACGAGGTACTTGGCCTGCCGTTGAAGCGGTTGAACAAACACCCACTTGTACCGATCAATAAAACATGAAATGGACGACATGTTCACTTCCCTTGCCAAGAAGAAAATTAACCCCTCAGATTAGCAGGACGCTCTTCCCAGTTCGTGCTGTTTGTGTGTATTTGTGTTATTTATGGCTGTGTCGTCAGGGTCATCCGTAGTCCTGGCTTTGCGTCCCTGTACAGTTCCTGCAGTTCCTACCTCTGCCAGAAGATGGTGCTGCAGGGAGTCCGAGTGGAGTTGAGGCTTCTTCAAGTGATGGACTCATAGACATAGTGTAGGAGACATGGCAGGGTCTGGTATTAGCAGCGTCCAGACACCTTGAAACAGTGTTAGGGGAGGAGAAGAAGAGGCCACAGGGTTTATTTAGAACATGGCAGCGCACATAAAGGCACCCTGGTGTTTAGATACCCTCAATAATTCAACACCCCCTGGATCCATCCCTCGCTCCCTCGCTCTCTCCCTCTCTCCCCCCCCCCTCTCTCTCTCTCTCTCTCCTTCTCTGTCTCTCTCTCACTTTCTCCCTCCCTCCCTCCCTCCCTCCCTCCCTCCCTCCCTCCCTCCCTCCCTCCCTCCCTCCCTCCCTCCCTCCCTCCCTCCCTCCCTCCCTCCCTCCCTCCCTCCCTCCCTCCCTCCCTGTCTCTCTCTCTTCATCTCTTCCCTTTCTCTCTCTATGCTCTCTCTCTTTTTCTTGGTCTTACTCTCCTTTTCTCTGTCTCGGGGTTAGTCATCCCTACCAATTCTTTTTCTCTCTTCATCCGTTTATCCATTCCTCTTGTGTCAGGGATGCGAAAGCTTAAATCTGTTTTGGTGTTGGCGATGCGTGAGGCGTCTTCTGAAAAACAGTTTTGATTTTAGGGCAAAGATAGCGGTAACGAGAAGAAGGGTTAGAGAAGGAAGAGAAACTAATATCCATGTAGGTTTCCTGTGTGTTTTTCATCATGTTGGTGTGGGATGTGACAGGTGTGCTCTTGTGCTAACAGCTACTTCATTATAGGATGACACCTTGCTCAACAGGCTAATCCATGGATGACAGCCCACACACACAACCACACACACTCACAGACTCTGGGTCTAACCATACAGAACTACACACTGTCAGACGTGTGTGTGTTTGTGTGTGTGTGTGTGTGAATGTGAAAGTGTGTGAATGTGTGTGTGTGCGCGCATGTGTGTGTGTGTATTTGTGTGTGTCTGAACGTGTGTTTGTGTGTGTGTGTAGTCCCACAATGCAGTAAAGTTATCAATGGAGGTATCCCTCTGTCCTTGAGCTCTACTGCAATGCTCTTGACAGACATTATGAGCAAAAGAAGACTCTTCTCCCAGACTCCCTCAGACATAAACACTCACACACTCTCACAATCTTGGCTCTCATTTTCTCCTCTCTCCTCCTCCTCTCCTCCTCTCTGCACCTCTCCTCCTTTCTCCTAGATTTTCTCCTCACCACTGCAGCAGATAGTGTGGCTCCGTTTCCAAGGCAACCGCTTATTCAGTCCCGTCACACACACAACCCCACCCGCTCTCTCGCGCACGCGCACAACGCACACGCACACACACGAGCACTTACACACTCGCTCAATCCCCCTTTTCCTTTTGAAGCGGGGAGACAATACGGAGGGAGGGAGGGAGGGAGGGAGGGAAGGCGGGAAGGGGGGAAGGGGGGAGGGAGGGAAGGGGGGAGGGAGGGAGGGAGGGAGGGAGGGAGGGAAGGGGGGAAGGGGGGAGGGAGGGAAGGGGGGAGGGAGGGGTAAGGAGGCTAAAGTAAATGTGTGGCAGGATTCCCTCCAGACAGGACCAGCAGCAGGGACACAAGTGTGTGTGCGCGCGCGGTTGTGTCTTTGCGCATGCGCGTGCATGCACGTGTGTGTGTGTCTGAAGGGGAGGGGGCACAGGGAAGAGGTCCAAGCGGGTGAGAATGAGGGAGGTGAGACATGGGGGGAGGAATAAGGGGTAAGGAGGCATGGTGTGAGGAAGAGGAGGGGGGGTAGCAGAAGGCAGGAGGCAGGAGAGGAGGAGACAGGTTGGGGCGGGGGGGGGGGGGGGGGGAGGGGGCGTGGTTATAACCCCCCTAAGGCGTGACCACCATATGTGAAGAAGTGTGCAGGGGGCGGGATTGACAGAATCAAAGAGGGGGGGGAGTGAAGGATTAGGAGGGGGGGGGGGGGATGGAAAGACTGAAAGGACAGATGCAGATGGGGCGAGGAGGAGGAAAGTGATTCTGGAGTGAGAGAGGGAAGGAGGGAGGAAGGAAAGAAAGATAAAGAGGGCGAAATAATAGATGGAGGGGGCGTGTGTTGGAAGAGATGAAGATAGAGGAAGGAGAGAGGGATGGTGGGTGTCTCCATTAGTGCTGCCGTTCTACTTAGTTATTCATTAGAGAGTAGCTGTGTGGATTGCCTTCGTCCTGAGACGTGTGTGGTGTGTGTGTGTGTGCGTGCCTGCCCATGTCCCTGGAGCACATGGGACCCGGAGGAGCAGGGATGCGGAGAGAGTGACAGGGGGAGGTGTAGACACCAGTCAGCATGGTGACCTCTCTTGTTTTGTTAAGCTGGTTACTCCGCCCACTCCCTGGCCCCTAACCCCAAAGCAATTGGCAGGCTGCCCCCTTCCCTCTCACCCGGGTCCTCTCCCCCCCCCCCCCCCCAGTCCCAGTGGTCCCACTGGAAGCAATCACTGGTGGGAGACAGCTGGTCCCCCTACACACACACACGCATGCACACAGGCCCACGCATTCACACACACACACACACACACACATGCACGCGCACACACATTCACACGTGTATATTCACACACACACACATACATATACACACTCATGCACAAACGGGCATATAGACACTCAGGTACACACACAAATGCATGTGCACGCACACACACACACACACACACAGCACCTCTGGTCTCAAGGGTCGGTGGAGGCCAGAACAAACATTAGTCTGTGCAGTGTTCCATTTCAGCCTGCTGGCTCCTCTGGGCTGGTCACAGGCAGACAGGGAGAGGGAGAGAGAGGGAGGGAGAGAGGGATAAAGAGAGAGATAGACACAAGAGAAGGAGAGAGCGATGGGGGTGTGGATGGGAAGAGATGGAGTGAAGACTGGAGGCATTTGCTGTTTAAGATGCTAGGAGAGAAGGAGATAAAGGAATGGAACGAGGGAGGGAGGAGTAGAAAAGGAGGTGGGGGAACAGAGAGGAAAAGATGAATGGGGGGACAAAGAGAGTAGAAGGAGAGAGAGGGAATAAAGACACTGAAGAAAGAGAAAGGGCAGAAAAAGTAACACAGTCAAATGAAATGTTTTGTTTGTATGTAAAAAGAGAGAGAGTGGGCGAGATGAACGGAGAGATAGAAGAGGCTGAATGAGGGATGAAGAGAGAGGTGGAGATGGGTACAGTGAGTGTGGTCTAGTTATCAGTCCGACTGAATCCATGGCCTCAGGCTCTCCTTATGTAACACGTCATGGAGAATAAACCAGAGGAGGAAGGCACTGATGGTGTGTCTGTGTGAGAGTTTGCATCTGCTCTCTCTCTCTCTCTTAGTGTTTGGGCGGCTGTTGTGTGTGTGGTTGTTGTTTGTGTGGTGGTTGTTGTTTGTGTGGTGGTTGTTGTTTGTGTGGTGGTGGTTGTTTGTGTGGTGGTGGTGGTTGTTGTTTGTGTGGTGGTTGTTGTTTGTGTGGTGGTGGTTGTTGTTTGTGTAGTGGTGGTTGTTGTTTGTGTGGTGGTTGTTGTTTGTGTTGTTATTTGGGGGCTGGTCAGCTTCTGTGTGGAGTCATGCTTCTACTGGCCTCAGTCATTCACGTCCGACCCATTGAGAACAGGTGGTTCATGGTGAATGAAGAGACTCCACACACACACACACACAGCCATACGGATGACTTACAAGGACGTCATACACCGCCTGTTGTCATCCAGTGATAGGGCGTGTGCGCTCTTTGTGAATGTGTGTGTGCGTTATACACAGCTTCAGAGACATACAAACATGTACAAACACATATAAAGAGGAGTCCCATCAGGATCTGTGTCAACTGATGTCTCTCTCAGAGAGACATCACATGAGTGTGTCTGTGTGCCTCTGCCAAAAGTGTGTGTGTGTGTGTGTGTGTGTGTGAGAGAGAGAGAGAGAGAGAGAGAGAGAGACTATGCATGTCTCTGCTGACTCAGCTGTCTCTGAATGTGATATACATGGTAAACGGCCTGTCGTTTGTGTGTGTGTGTGTGTGTGTGTGTGTGTGTGTGTGTGTGGCGCGGCGCATTTGTGTGCGCGTATGGTCAAGAGTGTGCGCGAATGGCTCCTCGCCAGAAATAGTCCACTGTCCCTGAAGGGGGAGGAGGGGGATGGAGCAGGAAGAAGAGGGAAGGAGGTGAGAAGAGGGGATGAAGAGAGAGAGAGGCACAGTAGAGTACAGCATCATCAGTAGTTTACTGGTTTATCACATGATTACAACCCTGCCATGGCTCCCATGTAAAGACAAATGTTTTCATGTGTGTGTTTACGCTACTAATGTCTGTGTTTATTAGCCCAGAGTTTGAAACCGCACCACTTAATGAAGGCATCTTCCAAAGCTTGTGTGTGTGTCTGTGTCTATGTGTTTGTGTGTGTGTGTGTGTGTGTGTGTGTGTGAGACCAGATCAGACTCGCTGCTAACGAGCTCTGTTGCTCCTGTGGTTTTCAGATGTGGGCGGGGTCATATTCAGGAAGCACCGCTGCTTACCGCAACCATGGTAAAAACCAACTCAAATGGTTGTCATGGCGCTTTCATCGAAGGGCTTTTTTCCTGATGAGGTGTGTGTGTGTGTGTTGGGGAGGGTTTTTTCCCTCAGTAACTCTGACACCAGTAGAGGGGAGAAGAGGTAGCTCCACTGCAGCCTGTCATGTTGGCTACACAGGCCTGTGACAGACTGGTCTTTTGTCTAGCCCTGGGAAACACACACACACACACACACATATACAGCCTCTGCTCATCCTGAGCTTAGAGGCTTGAAGCCTGGTTCCCCTCAGGGAGACCGTAGAGAGACCAGCACTGGGATATTAGCCAGAACCCCAGGTGGCATTGCTGTGTGTGTGTGTGTCTGGCTTAGAGGTTCGACTGTGGTGGAAGTGTGTCCTTGTATCAGGGTTGCGTTGTTGTGTTGTATCAGGACAGGACCAGGCTCACATGACCTGAATAATCTGCCACCAGTCAAGTTTGGGTTTTACTCCTGGTTGGTCTCTTATTGGTCGGCCATAATAAATGCATGGACAGATGTAATACATACCTCCTCCAGTGACGGGGTTGTCTAGGTAACCAAATGTAAAGTCGTCTGTTAAACTGCAGTGCGATGGTTGCCTGAGCGTGTTGGTGAGCGACTGAGAGAGAGCGAGCGAGCTGGAATGGAAGGGGACAGCCTTACTAAGGGGGTGGAGATGCATGTGTTGTTGCTGCAGGTGAAGGCCCAGCATCACAAGGGCTTCTTCCTGTCCGTGGGTCCGGTTCAGCTCTGGTGACAGTTTCAGTTCCCATCCCATAATACCCCCCCCCCCCCCCCCCACACACACACACACACCCTAGAGAGATCACAGGGACATCGGAGGACATTCCGTAGATAACTCACCGGAACTCCGCCCTCTCCTCTCGTCCGTCCGATCGCCGGCAGATGCGACGTGTGGGAGGGGCTTGCGTACTAATGAGCTCCGCTTGGAACAGCGGTGTTGTCATGGTTACCTGGGCCTGTTCTCTAATCTCCCCCGTCTGTTTAGGTTTCACACCCAGGTGCAGATTTCCATAGATGAAGGTCACAGTGTCAAGGTCAGCACAGCTTTATGATGGATGGATAGATGGAGAGATGGATAGATGGATAGATAGATGGATGGATGGATAGATGGCAGCTAGTTTCATTACATCAGTTAAATTAAGTTGTGTGAGATTGACTTTTAGCAGGACAGTGATAGATGCAGGTGCTAATGAGAAGAGAGCGGTCAGAGTTAGAGGTGCTGGGGGGGTGCGCTTCGTTAGAACGGTCCTTTTTTAGAGACGTTAGGAAATCCATAAGGACGAGAGACTCGTTTTAGGAGCTTGGAGTCGAGAAGTAGGTGACAAAAGGATTGCACGCTCGTTAATCAAATTAAAAAGGATCTCCATTACTCTGCCGTGGTGACACGCACACACTCGCACACGCTCGTTCACATTCACACAGCAGACCAGCAGGTGTGATCAGACCAGGTTCAGTTAGCAGCAGCAGACCAGCAGGTGTGATCAGACCAGGTTCAGTTAGCAGCAGCAGACCAGCAGGTGTGATCAGACCAGGTTCAGTTAGCAGCAGACCAGCAGGTGTGATCAGACCAGGTTCAGTTAGCAGCAGCAGACCAGCAGGTGTGATCAGACCAGGTTCAGTTAGCAGCAGACCAGCAGGTGTGATCAGACCAGGTTCAGTTAGCAGCAGACCAGCAGGTGTGATCAGACCAGGTTCAGTTAGCAGCAGACCAGCAGGTGTGATCAGACCAGGTTCAGTTAGCAGCAGACCAGCAGGTGTGATCAGACCAGGTTCAGTTAGCAGCAGCAGACCAGCAGGTGTGATCAGACCAGGTTCAGTTAGCAGCAGACCAGCAGGTGTGATCAGACCAGGTTCAGTTAGCAGCAGACCAGCAGGTGTGATCAGACCAGGTTCAGTTAGCAGCAGCAGACCAGCAGGTGTGATCAGACCAGGTTCAGTTAGCAGCAGACCAGCAGGTGTGATCAGACCAGGTTCAGTTAGCAGCAGACCAGCAGGTGTGATCAGACCAGGTTCAGTTAGCAGCAGCAGACCAGCAGGTGTGATCAGACCAGGTTCAGTTAGCAGCAGCAGTGGATGCAGACACGCTCCTACCTGGAAGGGTTAACGCATGCAGGGTCAGCGGGCGGATTGAACTGCTGCTGTGCTAATCCCCTGGACACCTTCTGGGAGAGGAACACACCCAGAGAGATCAGCAGGGGAAGAGGGGGAGGAGGAAGAGGGGGAGGAGGAAGAGGGGGACGAGGAAGAGGGGGGGGGGAGGAAGGGGCGGAGGTGGAGGAGGAGGGGGAGCAGAAGAAGGAGGGTTGGGGGAGCAGAAGAGGGGGAGCAGGAGGAGGAAGAGGGGGAGGGGGAGGAGGAAGGGTGGGGGAGGAGAAGAGGGAGAGCAGGAGGAAGATGAGGAGGGTGAAGGGGAGGAATTTGGGGGAATTATGGTCTTCAGTGTGATTAGAATATGTGACAGAGACAGGTTACGCAATGTTTGTGTCTGGGCTGCTATTGAGAGACCGTCCCGACTTCATAACAGGGGTCAGTCCAGGACAGGGCACACCTCTCTTTCTGTCTCTCTCTTGTTTTCTCTGAACTTAATCACCTGATGCTCAAGTATTCGTATGGTCGTGCTGCTTCTAATTTGAGGATTAGTTGTAAATGAGGACGTGATGGAGGAGGGCTTCCTGAACCTACATTGCCAGAGCTTAGTCCTTTATCCCCCTTTTAGAGCAGGTTAATCCACCTTGTCATCCTCATATGAATAATTAGCTGCTCTTGTGGCTCTGGCCTTCACTGACGTTACGTTCAGAACTGGAGCCTGGGGCATTTGGGACTGGCAGGAAGAGGGAGGGGGAGAGAGAGGGAGGGAGAGTGAGGCAGGGAGGGAGGGAGGGAGGGAGGGAGGGAGGGAGGGAGGGAGGGAGGGAGGGAGGGAGGGAGGGAGGGAGGGAGGGCGTGAGAGAGTGAGGAGGGAGATCAGAGGGAGGCAGAGAGAGAGGGTGATGGATGAAAGAGAAAAAGAAATGTCTGCTAACTTCTAAAGAATACAGTATCTGTTATTCAGTAGGGTCGTGGTCTACATGTATAATAATTCATATATACTATTAGTGTTGGTCACACGAGGGGAAGACAGAGAGGGAGAAGTAAATGGTGAGAGAGAACAGGTAGAAAATACAATATAAAGAACAGAAGGAATAGAAAAAGAGAAGGGATGGAGAAAGGTAAAGAAGATTGAAGAAAAAAATAAGAGAAAAAGATTGGGAAAGACAAAGACAGACGACAAGGAGGTAGATAGGGAGAGGGAAAAGGGATGGTCTGTAATCCTATTCTCTTTCACTGGCAACGTTATTCCTTGTGGCATGAATTAAACAGATGCTACAAAAGTTACAATCTCTTGAACGCTGCTGAAGAAACTTAAATTATGCATGGAGGTGACGTGGGTTTGTCGCTTCACACCATCTCTCTCCTTCTCGCTCTCCTCCACCCCTTTTCCTTCTCTCTCTCTCCTCTACTCTCTTTCCTCCCTCTCATAATCCCTCTTCCTTCCTCCATATCTCCCATCCCCACCTCTCTCCTCTTCCTCTGTCTACTTCTGCAGGTCCTTCCCTCATTTTCCTCTCCCATAAGGGATCTTGGGAACACACCTGTCTCTCTGGCCTGGTTCTGAGACATTTACATTTATTCATTTAGCAGACGCTTTTATCCAAAGCGACTTACAAGAGAACACGCACACACCTGTCTCCGTATCGCTGGGTTTTCAGACAACACCACCATCGCTCTTCCTTATCTCTCTCCCATCTACCCCATGAACACGTTGATGTATACATAGCAACATAAATGTTTGACACAGGCAGCAATCAAACTGCATAATTTACGTCCCCTGCATTATTTATTCGTTATGATGGTTCAATATACGAACCTCCAAACAGACTGAACCAATATTGTTCCTGAAATGTATATTAATCACCGCGTGCAGACGGGGCTCGTAGAATGTTCCAGCATCGCATGCGGTCGCACGGCGACAGCTGCTGTTGAACACGCGTGACAGTCAGTTCTGTACAGGAGCTGGTTCCATGGTAGATTCTTCCTTCTCATTAGCTCTCCTATAGGAACACAGCAGTGTTTGAGTCAGGTCAACCAAACATAGACTCCACTCCCACTTTCTCTCTCTCTCTCTCTCTCTCTCTCTCTCTCTCTCTCTCGCTCTTCCTATTTATCTTTCTCTTAGACAGCTAAAATGTTACTTGGAGAAGCACAGGGTGCCAATCGATATGTGACATATGCTGCTTTGAACATATGAATACATACACTAGATAACACACACTAACTCACACACACTAACTCACACACAGACACGCATTCGAATACACAAACTCACACACAGACCTGGAATCCCACACACTTAAACACACTATCTCACACACTTGTGACTGAAATGAGGTAGAGGAAAGGGAAGAGGAGGAGGGAGAGTGATGGAGAGGAGGGAGGGGGCGGGGGGAGGAGAGAGGGAGTGAGAGGAGGGGGGGAGGGAGAAGAGGGATGGAGGGAGGGAGAGAGGGAGGGAGAGGAGGGCTGGGAAGCCCTGAAGAGGTGGTTGGTGTGCGAGGAAAGAGGGTTGTGACTGAACAGCAGTCTAGTGAGGGATGGAGTGGGGGGGGGGAGAATGAGGGAAGAGGGGAGGATAGAAAGAGACAAGAGGAGTGATGAAGGAAATGAAACCCGAGGGAGAACAAACTGATGAAGGGAGAGAGAAAGAGAGAGAGAACAGCAGGGATGCAGAGAGAGGTGATAAAAGGCACTAGCAGTGAGTGATGGAGAGCGAGAGAAAGAGAGGAGAGAGAGTGGGCAGGGCAAAGAGAGATTGGTTAATAGAGGAGAAGGAGAGAGAGATTTCTGAAGCAGCTCTGAGAGAGAAAAAAACAAGACGGTAATTGAGTGATGAATGCGTTAGATAAGCATAAGGGACAGTGAGTGGGGGGATGAAGTTAAAGAGTGAAGGAGAGAGAAAGTAAGACATCCGTAAAAAGAGAGAGAGAGCGACAGAGAGAGAGAGCGATGGCACAATGGCGTCACGTTGCGAGACTGAGCGTTGCCAAGGGCGATTAGAACTACTGATGTCACCGCGACTGTGCGTAGACCGTCATATGGACCAGCCCAATACCCTCCACAGGCCCCGCCTCCTGCTTGGATTGGCTCTCGGAAGAGGCCTTGCATCACTGGAAGTGGGTGTGACGATATGCGTGTGTTTGTGTGTGTGTGTGTGTGTGTGTGTGTGCGTGGTCTGAGGTCATCCTCAGATGCTGTGTGTTTGTGCCATCCTGTTGGGTGACGTGTTTACCGCCCGCGGTCATCCCGCGGTCATCTGGCACACATGACATAAACCGTGACACACAAACCACGGCACGCACACCATGACACACACGTTGTCCCATATTTAAACACAGGCTGTCCCTATCTCAGGCCTGTGACAGAGGTCTCCCTAACCCGCGTCAGCGTTGACCGAATGATCGGTCAGCTCTGATAGGGTTGGAGCAAACTGCACACCATCAGGAGTTACAGGGAAACGGAATGAGGCAGGTGTGTGGACTGTGAACCCCCGAACCTTCTCACAGTCTAAATACGGTATCCTGGTCCTGAACGCTGGATCTTGCTGTCAGAACAGTCTTGTTCCTGGGTTGGACGGACCACACGCTGTCTGGTATTCTTGGTTCACTGGTAGGGTCTGGGTCATGTGCTGGCCCCTGGGTCGAACCCTTGGCAAGGAAGCTAGAAAGCTTCTGTGTCCTGATGGGGAGGGGGGGGGGGTGTGGGTTATCCTGATGTTTAATATGATCCATGCAGCTCTCATTAGCGGTAAATGTATTCATTTTGTGTATTAGGAGGGAGGGATGGAGGGAGGTGGGCGAGATGGAGGAGTGAGTGATGGAAAGATGGATGGAGAAGGGGAGGGAGGGATGGAAGAACATGGAAGGAGGGAGTGAGGGTAATGGAGAAAGAATTTTGATTGATTCTGTCTTATGAAGAGGTGTTGTGTGTGTGTGTGTGTGTGTGTGTGTGTGTGTGTGTGTGTGTGTGTGTGTGTGTGTGTGTGTGTATGCGTGTGTGTGTGTGTGTTGGCTGCCTGCTTTATGAAGTAGAGATTTATTCAGATGTGTTCCTCTGCTCTCTGTGACCTAACAACCTCTTCTCATTAGCATAGAAAGCTGCTTTGCTCTGCAGAGTGGAGAGGGAGGGTGGGAGGGGGGGAGGAGAGTGAGGCAGGGGAAGGAGGGAGAGTTGAGGGAGGGGGTGAGGAGAGTAAGGCAGAGGGAGGAGTGGAGAGAGGAGGAGAAGGGCGGGGGGGAGATTTAGAGACAGGCACCAGGCAAAGAGCTGTTTTCTCAGTTAGACCAATCACGGAACAGACAATACCGCAACACACAACCATTACATCCAATCCTGTCGAAGATAAAGGCCCTCCTTAACATAGGTGACTTCCTTCTCCAGGCCACACCTTCTCCAGGACACACCCCTTTGCCGCTTTGCCCAGGCCACACCCCTTTAAATATTTTTGGATCCTTTCTTTGTTTTACTGCAGGTGGATTCAGTACCATCTGACCTCTCTGTCCCTCCCTCTCCTTCTCCTCAGCGGGAGCAGGTAACAAGCTGGGCTGGGCGTTTGGCCTGGGTCTGGAGCGTTTGGCCATGGTCCTGTACGGTATCCCAGACATCCGTCTGTTCTGGAGTCAGGACGAACGCTTCCTGAAGCAGTTCCACCTGACGGACATCCACCAGCCTGTCACCTTCCAGGTGAGACTGTACAGCCATGCCTCAGCGGGTCTATGCCTCCATCACCCCTGCCTCCACCCTGCCTCCACCACCCCTGCCTCCAGCCCTACCCCCACCCTGCCTCCACCACCCCTGCCTCCACTACCCCTGCCTCTACCCTGCCTCCAGCCTGCCTCCACCACCCCTGCCTCCAGCCTGCCTCCACCACCCCTGCCTCCAGCCTGCCTCCACCACCCCTGCCTCCACCCTGCCTCCACCACCCCTGCCTCCACCCTGCCTCCAGCCCTACCCCCAGCCTGCCTCAATCACCCCTGCCTCCAGCCCTACCCCCAGCCTGCCTCCATCACCCCTGCCTCCAGCCCTACCCCCAGCCTGCCTCCTCCACCCCTGCCTCCACCCTGCCTCCTCCACCCCTACCCCTAGCCTGCCTCCACCACCCTTGCCTCCACCCTGCCTTCAGCCTTACCCCCAGTCTGCCTCCACCCTGCCTCCACTACCCCTGCCTCCACCCTGCCTCCTCCCCTACCTCTACCCCTACTTCCACCTCTGCCTCCACTCTGCCTCCTCCCCTACCTCCATCTCACTTACAGTCACGAGCTGGCCCAACATGAACCAAAACATGGACACAGCCTGAACTGGAGCCTCACCAGTGCAGCATTTTGGGCCGGCAGGATCAGAGTTGTTAACTGAGATCTGATTCGGCAGAGAAAGGGAGGATGACCCGAGTGAGCACCAGACAGACCAGGGTGGGAGGGGGTGACATGAGGGTGGCTTGGTGAGGGATTGCCCTCAGCCTCTTGTTCCAGCTAGTTTCCCAGTCCGTCTCCCTCTCTCACTTCCTTCATAACTCACCCACTACAGTCCCCACCCCCCCCCCTTTCCTCCCCACACGCCTTGTTCTCTCTTCCTTCCCCTCCTGTCTCTAGCTGTGTGGGCCTTTAATGAGCTGTGACAGGAGGGGGTCATCCCTCCATCTTTCTATCCCTCCTGGTATCGCCCCTCGATCACCCCCAAACCCCTCAGGTAACGCGGAAAGAACTGCAAGGATGATGGCTCACGCATAAACCATAAACACTGCTGCAACAACAACAACACACACACACTCAAACCCACACAGCGCTGTGGTATCCTCTGGCTGGTTTAATTACCGAGACGTATTCCCTGCGAAGAGAGTGGGAGGAAAGCCACAGGCAAGCTCTGCTGCTGGGCACCAAGCTAACTCCAGCCCCTGGCTTCTCCAGACACCCAGAGGCCTACCTGTATGTCTGGCTTCTCTCCCTCCAGCCTGTCTGCTATCTAGCAGACCAACTTCAGCTGAAGAGGAGTAGTAGTTATATGTCGTTTATTTGTCATTTTAACCATGCAAAGTTAATACAAAACACTAGTAACAAGACAACTTTCCTCCCAGACTATGGTGCCACACGAAAACAACATAGAACAAACTTAGACTAACTAGGACCTACACGTTCCTGCATATAAAGTACAGGCAGAGAGCGAGATCTTTCTAGAAGCGTGCGGTTGGCTCGTTCTCGCCCTCCCTTGTTCTGGTTCACTTCCAGTATGAAGACACATTTATTCACACAACATTAACCTTTAATGTTTTCCTGCTTCCCAGTAGCAGGGGCACTAGAAAACACTCCAAGTGATTTGTTTTTCCCCCACAATATCGTTCACACACACACACACACACGCAAACAGGAATGCTCTCTCTCTTGGTCTCTCCATGTTCAATCTTCTTGCACCCCGGGTTGTTGTGTTACTCTTCCTCGTCAGCTCGTTCTCTTCCTCTGAAAGCTTCTGAATAAATACTGCTGAGGGACCTTCCTTCGCCATGGGAACCGCTGGTAACAATGCAGTGATGCCAACATTAATGTGTGTTTTTCCTTCTCTCTCCCTCCCTCTCTGTCTCTCTCTCTTTCTCTCTCCCTCCCTCTCTGTCTCTCTCTCTTTGTCTCTCCCTCCCTCTTGTGTGTGTCTCTCTCTCCTGCCCCTCCCTCCCTAGCCGCTGAGTAAGTACCCCCCCTTAATGAACGACATCTCGTTCTGGCTGCCTGCGGAGGGGTACAGTTCCAACGACTTCTACGACCTGGTGAGGACCACGGGAGGAGATCTGGTGGAGAAGGTCACTCTGGAGGACCACTTCACTCACCCCAAGTAAAACACACACACACTCTCTCTCTCTCTCTCTCTCTCTCTCTCTCTCTCTCTCTCTCTCTCTCTCTCTCTCTCTCTATTGCAGGGGTTGGCAATTCCAGTCCTCGAGGGCCGCTGTCCTGAAGGTTTTAGATGTTTCCCTGCTCCAGCACACCTGATTCAAATGAACGGGTTGTTATCAAGCTCTGCGGAAGGCTGATAATGACCCTTCATTTCAATCAGGTGTGCTGGAGCAGTGAGACATCTAAAACCTTCAGGACAGCGGCCCCTCGAGGACCGGAATTGCCCCACCCCTGCTCTATTGTATACCTTCACAAAAACACACTGCAGAGAACACACACACGCGCATAATATGGAGAACATAACGTTATCTACAGAATCATTCACCCCCACCTCCTAGCCCTAACATGATGACAGGACAGGGGCTAGAATCTCTGACCACAGTCAGGCCTCTGCTGTGTAACAGGGGATGGAGAACACAAGAACCTCAGTGTCTTCATCTTTGTGTGTGTGTGTGTGTGTGTGTGTGTGTGTGTGTGTGTGTGTGTGTGTGTGTGTGTGTGTGTGTGTGTGTGAAGGTCCTACTCCATGCTGTGTCCGCAATCCACCTCCCGTTAATATCGCACGTCCTCCCTGGCAGAATGTGGGTGTGTGTATGTGTGTGTGTGTGTTTAACAGCATAACGAGGGCCCTGCAGTGCGTAAAAACGCCTGCAAGCATTAATCTCTGTCCCTGCTCTTAATCTGTTTTAAATAGCAACCTTTTCCCTCCTCTCTGTAATGATGGCCGTAAATATGAGCCGTTCTGGCCTGGCCCAGGTTCGACCAGCCTGCATGAAGTCGTGACATCCAGCTGCATATGTGTGTGTGTGTGCAGGGTGTGTGTGTGTGCGTGTGTGTGCATGCATGGTGTGTGTGTGTGTGTGTGTGTGTGTGTGTGTGTGTGTGTGTGTGCGCGTATTTGCAGTTTGCATTCCTCTCTATTTCTTTATATTCCTGTTTCGTCCTCTGTCTCCCCCCTCTTTCTATGCTAACTTGTATCTCCCACTCCCTGCCCCCCTCCTTCCCCCCTTCATGTCCCCCCCCCTCCCCCCCTCAGTTCATACCCGTTGCCCCGGTTCCTCCCGCCTACCCCTGCAGTCTAATCAGTTCTGTTGTGATATTGATAGGCCACTTTCTCAGTATACTTACTTCCTCTTATGGACCAATTACCTTTCTGCATCATCTCCCTCCATCTTACGCCTGTCTCCACCAATAACCATTTTCCCCAGTTGCCTGCACACTCGCAGCTTTCGGGACAAGATGGCTGCCATCATCATCTTTGTCACCTCAGAAACGCTGTGTCATGATTCTATTGGGGTGTATGAGAGGGAAAAGGGAGGAGGGAGACGAGGGTAGTAGCGGGATGAGGAGGAGCTGAGGAAGAGAGGGGAGGTTGAGGAAAGGAGAGGACGGTGATGCAGTGTTTTGAGGATGATAGGAGGGAGAAGGGAAAGGTTGTGACCTTGTCGTATATAACAAATCTTTAAAGGTGTAGCGAGAAAGTAGAAGAATAAATAGAGAGAGGGGGGGAGCACAAGAGAGCGAGAGAGTATGTGAATGTACAGGACAACATGACCTTCCAGTTCCACCTGCAGTTACCTACACAAGGACAGAGGTGTCTTCTGGGAAATTCTTGTCCAAATGAAGATAAAAACTTGTTTGTTGTTTCTTTGTTGTTAGTCAGTCAGAAGACCTATCCATCATCCTGTCAATAAGTCTGTCTGTCTGACAGGCAAATGTCAAATTAATCTGCGTCTCTCACACTCGCACCCAGACACATACACACAAACAACACCCCCCCCCCCCCCACCCCGCATGCATGCACACCTGTGCACCAGACCAGGTGCGACACCGACGTGTAATCCTCCGTTTAATCATCTTGTAGTCCTGTAAGGACGGTCTTAGCAAGTCTGTCTATTAGGACTATTTCTCACAGCTGAGGTTGTAAAACTGGAAGTGACACACACACACAAACACGCACTTCATTTACATGTCCCCTGGTCGACGCCCTCCAATCCCTGTGTTCCATCGTGGCCCCGCCCTTTTGTCGTTGCCCGACAGTTTAGTGGCGATGTCTGTTTCTCGCCTCAGCTGTATTCCTGCGGTGTGTCCCAGTGGTACAAATCAATGTTGATGGCTCCTATAATACCTCACAAATCTGCATTTATTGGTCAGTAACACTGTCAGATGTAATCTTGGAGGATTAATTTGGGAAGTCGGGTGGGCTGTCAGTCAAACTGACAGGCTTGCCAGAAAGTCCTCCTCGTGGTTTGGCAGTAGTGTGTGTGGGTGTGTGTACCGCATACACAATGTTACAACCTCAGCTCTTGCATACAGGGGTTGTAAAATGCAGATGATGTTGTTCTTGACCAGTGTGTGTGAGTGTGTGTGTGCGTGCGTGTGTGTGTGTGTGTGTGGGTGTGTGTGTGGGTGTGTGCGTGTGTGTGTGCGTGTGTGTGGGTGTGTGTGTGTGTGTGTTTGAAGACAGACAGCCTAAGCCAGTTAATGCGGTCTCACTCAGCATAGCTCTAGTGTACAGGGCTCTGTTAGCATGACAGATGACCATGATCATGTCAAGCTTAAACAACACAGGCTTCTGTTAGCATGCTAGCTAGCAGCAGGTCTATCCCCATACTGTCAGTTGGTGGTAGTCATCTAGCTTTTAGCAAGCGCTGCCTCTAATAGATGTTCTTTTAGCAAGTTAGCATCCTAGTACAGACTGGTAGTGCTCTGCTAGCCATGCTACTCATGTTAGTGTGCTAGCTAGCCCCCTGAGCCTCCTAACTGGCAGTGTTTTATGGTTCCTATGTAAGTGTAGGAGACTGGAGCGAGAGCGTGGCAGGAGATTTATAACATCGCCTCCAGGGGCTGCTGGGTAATCTGGGGATAATGGAGTGTTGGGGTCACAAAGGCAGAACACCACATCCAGCCCCCCACTCCCATACCTCCCATACATGCATAATACCGCTTCTCTTTTGGTTTTCTTTACATCAACTAAACTAAATACATTAAACAAACGCGTTACAAGAAGATGAGAAGGTGATGAAGGGAGAGAGAGAAAGAGAGTGAGGGAGGGAGAGGTAGGGGACTTGCCATTCACCCAGAAAAATACTATTTCTATGTTAACCGCTTCCCTCGGGGAGAGAGCATGGGAGAGACCGAGAGAGAGGGTTAAAGAGGAAGAAGAAAGAACAAGTGAGCGAAAGAGAGAAAATGTCAAATGAATGGTAGAGATCTACCGCTATTTAGACAGCCATTACGACACTATTTTACCTCTCCTCCCCTCCATCCATCTGGGCATGGGATCAAACGGGCGAGGGGGGTGATGAGTGGTGGAGTACTATAGGTCTGAGAGGGCTATGGGAAGGAGAGAAGTGGAGAGGGTGAGTTGTTTATGGAGAACGCTGTGGTGATACAGAGGGAAGAGATTCCGGTTCCACTGTGTTGTGTTCTGGAGGGTAAACAAGGGGGGAGAGGGAGGGGAGGAGAGGAGGAAGACATGACGAAGAAGCAAGGAAACTGGTGGCTAAGAAAGGAGAGGAAAATGGTGGCGAGCGAGTATAAACAGATTGGCAGAGGAGAAGGGAGGAGAGGACAGGGAGAACGAGGAGGGCGTCTACTGATTAGGTTCGATCTCTGAGGACTGGAGATGGTCCTCATCCAAAGATACATCTGGAGGGCAGGAGAGAGAGAGGACAGAGGGGGGAGGGGAGGAGGGAGGAGAAGAGAGACACTCGCAGGGCACGGAGTGAGCGAAAGGAGAGAGGGATGAAAGGAGGTAGAGAGGCTGAGGGCCATTCTGAGATTGGATCAATGCAGTAATTAGAACTCAAATACTGACAAACTCTCTCCCTCTCTCTCTCTCTCTCTCTCTCCCTCTCCCTCTCCCTCTCTCTCCCTCTCTCTCCCTCTCAAAAAACTACGGGTGCCAGTGAGGGACATAATACATAACACCTCTCTCTCTCTCTCTCTCTCTCCCTCTCCCTCTCCCTCTCCCTCTCTCTCCCTCTCTCTCCCTCTCCCTCTCCCTCTCTCTCTCTCTCTCTCTCTCTCTCCCTCCTCTAACCCTCCCTACCCCTGCCCCCCCCGCCCCAGCATATTTCACATTCAGCTAGACAAACAGAACCAGCGCTTTTACACATTCAACCATCATAATTTCCAACCAACACTCACACAGACATGCTGTCCAAGTGCTGTCACCTCAACTTCTCAGTCTCCGAAGACTTTGTTCAGAAAGAACACAGGGGTCAGAGGTCACCGTCTGACTGAGAGGGCGAGAAGAGGGAAGGGAAGCCGGGAGTGTAATAGCCTTTACGTCTGTATTTCTGCTCCGGGAGGAAGCAAAATATCTGTCTGTTCCTCTCTGCACTTCTTTGTCAGACCAGCAGACAATTAGTGGCTAACATGGAGAAAACCTGTGTTTGTGTCAGACAAGGAGAGAGAGGGAGAGAAAGAAGAGGTTGTCAGAAAAGGTTAGAGAGAGGGGCAAGCAGGAAGGAACCAGGGAGGAGACGGAGGGAGGGAGGGAGGTAGAGGAAAAAAATCGTGCAGATCTATCCTGAAAGGTCACAATGAATTGTGGGAGGATAGGATTGGGAATAGAGACAAACAAGAGGAGAAGATTAATATATCCACACAGACAGCCAGCGGCACCCCGAGAGAAACAGTCCTGTATGTGGGTGCATGATTGAGAAGATGATGATGATGATGATGAAGATATTTATCCTCCTTAGACAGTGTGATGAGCGGAGGGAGTGAGGCGAAAGAGGAAACTGGAAAAGGATATTTTCATTTATTCATTTCTTCGTTTAGCTGATGCTTTTATCCAAAGCGGTGAACTGTACAGGAGGGATTTGAACCTGCAACCTCTTGATCTGCAGTGAAATGCTCCAACTACTGAGCTGTACTCTCCCCAGGGTGAGAGGAGGATTCCAGAACAAGAGAGTGGATGAGATAGAGGTTACAGTAGAGGTGCAGCACAGTTACAGAAGATAGAGGTGTAGCACAGTTACAGAAGATAGCGGTGTAGCACAGTTACAGAAGATAGAGGTGTAGCACAGTTACAGTAGAGGTGCAACACAGTTACAGAAGATAGAGGTGCAGCACAGTTACAGTAGAGGTGCAACACAGTTACAGAAGATAGAGGTGCAGCACAGTTACAGTAGAGGTGCAACACAGTTACAGAAGATAGAGGTGCAGCACAGTTACAGTAGAGGTGCAACACAGTTACAGAAGATAGAGGTGTAGCACAGTTACAGTAGAGGTGTAGCACAGTTATAGAAGATAGAGGTGCAGCACAGTTATAGAAGATAGAGGTGCAGCACAGTTACAGAAGATAGAGGTGCAGCACAGTTACAGAAGATAGAGGTGCAGCACAGTTACAGAAGATAGAGGTGCAGCACAGTTACAGAAGATAGAGGTGTAGCACAGTTACAGAAGATAGAGGTGCAGCACAGTTACAACAGAGGTGTAGCACAGTTACAGTAGAGGTGCAGCACAGTTACAGTAGAGGTGTAGCACAGTTATAGAAGATAGAGGTGCAGCACAGTTACAGTAGAGGTGTAGCACAGTTATAGAAGATAGAGGTGTAGCACAGTTACAGAAGATAGAGGTGCAGCACAGTTACAGTAGAGGTGTAGCACAGTTGAACTTGAACTTGAACTAGGGGTGCTGGAGGCTGGATATTAGAGTGCAATTTTGGGATGCTGGTGGGTGTACCATTTTGAGGTAATGTTTTGTGTCTCGCAGGCGGCTCCTCTGTGTGTGTGTGTGTGTGTGTGTGTGTGTGTGTGTGTGTGTGTGTGTGTGTGTGTGTGTGTGTGTGTGTGTGTGTGTGTGTGTGTGTGTGCGTGAGAGAGGGGGGGTGGGAGGAGGGGGTCACCTTGCTAGATTGTTGATTGCACAGATTTGCTGTATTCTTCTCCTCAATCACTCAATGACAGCTCTCTCTGTTTCTGTCTCTCTATCTCTCTGTTTCTGTCTCTCTCTCTGTCTCTCTCTCTGTCTCTCTCTCTGTCTATCTGTGTCTCTCTCATCACCCAATCACTGGCTGCATCCTTCTAAATGGCGAGGCTGAAAGCAATCTGCATCCTGCCACTAACAATGGGAACGCCTTGAGACTCGGCAACAACAACCTATTGTTTCCCTAAACACAACCCCCTAGCACACCAAGCACCTTCTGAATGGCTTTTCCAAAAAAACACACACACTCATCTTACCAAGCCCGCGTAATTGATTAGATATGGCATTTTATGTTACTCATGTTTATGAGAATCCTGTTCTATTCATGGTGTTTTTGAAAGTGATGATGAGAAACATGACAAATGGACAATAATACCTCCAGCCCTCCATTATATACGAACACACACAAACACACACACACACACACACACACACACACACCTCCCTGATGATGTTGGTCCTCTGTTAAGACACAGCCAAGCAGAAACACACACACACACACTAGAACACATTCAAATTCTCTTAACGCATGCACACACACGCACGTGCACACACACATTCACGCACGCACACTTTCACGCTCACAAACACACACTTCTCACTCATACGTAACCAGACACAAACTGTCCATCAGTCCATCTCTCTGGGACCAGCAGGAAGGCTGCTGGGTTTAATGGCTGCCTGGCCCTTCCTGTTCCAGTGGTATTTCCAGTCTGGTTTAGTGCTGGCTTAATGCATCCAACCAAGAGCTAATGGCATGAAGCTGATCCCCCGGGTCCACATCATATCCTCCCTGTGAACCATAGACACACTCAAGCCAGGGAGGAGGAGGGGAGACGAGGTTAGGAGAGGTTGGGTTTACAGCTATAGGGTTACATTGGCGTGGTCTTATTGGGATGGTATTTCTCCTACGCCATCTCTCAGACTTACTAACATCATGAAAGATGGAAACTGAATGTGTTCATCTTATGAAGATGTTGGCTGGGTCCTGGTTAAGGTTTTAATAGTAATATCATGGTCTGGATCACACCAAACTGGTGATGATAAAGGGTTTCCCGAAAAGATTTTGTCTGTATTTATGTGTGTATATGAGTGTTTGTTAATGTGTGTGTGTGTGTGTTGTGTGTGTGTGTGTGTGTGTGTGTGTGTGTGTGTGTGTGTGTGTGTGTGTGTGTGTGTGTGAGTGTGTGTGTGCGTGCGTGCATGAGTGTGTGTATACGTGTGCATGTATCAGCCTCAGGAAAGATATCCAGTTCACAGTCACTCTCCCAAGGTTCTATGGGCTTATTGACATTTGTATGTGTGTGCGTGTGTGTGTGCGTGTGTGTGTTTGAGGTGGTTAAACCTCAGACACAGGAGTCCTGGTGCCTAGTGCCTCTACCTAATCCCCCCTCTTTACACACACACACACACACACTCACACTCACACGCACACACACACACACACACACACTCCCTTTGGACCCTGCCGAGGGAAAAGCTGGATCCATTTGCTACAGGGAGGCACTAATTAGCAGCTAGGGCTTCTGGGTAGCAGTGTTTGGGTAAAGGCCTTAGGAGGGAAGGGGGAGGGAGTGGGGCGGTCATAGATTCAGGCTACTGATTCTTGCTCCACCTCTGCCAGACAGCCAGCCTCACCCCTGCACCCCCTCCCTCCTGTCCCGGAGGCCCCTCCCACCCCCCCAGGTTTACTTATGAGGTTTCGGATCGGCGGTGGCGCCCAGCCGTGCCCGCCGGCCCGCTCGCTCTCAGCTCCAATCACAATGACTGACCCCGACGGTAATTGAAAGGCACAAAATGGCGGGCGGGGACGATTGGCGAGCGCCGTGTTTGATTGCTCGATTCATCTGTTTATGCAAATAGAGCGGTAGAGCCAGCCGGGGGTTTAAAAGGCTCCGAGGAAATCACACCCGCAAACACACACCCGTACCGGTGGACTCACACACACTGTAACAAACACGCACACACACACACGTGCATGCCGTTCATCCTCGCAGACACAGACCTGACCTCAATAACACCATGCTGCCCTCCTGTCCGCACAATCACCCATAACTCCTTGCTGCTTGGCAGGGTTGTATCGATCTCCAGGAACGCCGACCGGCGTCAGATTAAACATTTATGGTGGCTGCCATGGAGAATACCCACAATGCACCCGGTGCGTGTCTGTATGAGTGTGTGTACCTGGTGAGGGAGGTGCGTGTACGTGTTTGTTGGGCGTGCTAGTGTGTGTGTGTGTTATTGCCTTCGACAAGGGCACTCTCACACGCCGCACACGCATACCAAAGATGGCGACGGAGCGACGGCGTGCGTGTGTCCTGTCACACTGTGTCATCATTATGAGGGCGTGATCATAGCTGTACTATTATTAATTTCAACGAATTAACGCAGCGGCTGATATTTATCCTTGAAGGTCGTGAATTGTTCAGATTCAGCTCTATCAACAGGTGGATCGTGCATCATAGAAGCACCCAGAGTGAACCAGGTGGAGAAAAAACAGTTAAACTGGAACGGTGAAGATTCTATCTCTTTAGAAAGGGCAAGTACAATATTTAACAAGCAATTAATGCCACGGAAAGATCAATGTTGAAACCGGCAGCGATAAAATAAATAGACCCTAAATAATTCACTGAGATAACTGTGGGGGTATTATCCAGCTCGGAGCCAATCACCTGCTAGATGTCAAGCTCATCTACATACCCTCCCGCTGCATCATGGGTAATGAGTGTCGCTGGGCGACTGCAAACAGAGGGGTCAGATGAGTTGACGACCAATAATCCGAAATCGAAGTCCACCGTTTGATCTCACTAACCTTTAGAGAGTAGAAACTGACTTCAGAACACTTCTGGAACTGTTCTATCCAGCAGGCCACGTTTTAGAACCGGGGTAGGGAACCCTGGTCCTGGAGAGCCATAGTCCTGAAGGTTTTAGATGTTTCCCCCTGCTCCAGCACACCTGATTCTAATGAATTGGTCGTCATGAGGCTTCCAAAGAACACGATAACAACCCATTCATTAGAATCAGGTGTGCTGGGAAACTTCTCAGACCTTCAGGACTTTGGCTGTCGAGGACCAGGGTTACCTGCCCCCTTTTTAAAAACATTGTCTACATGTCGAGATGGGTTCATTCGGTGTTTGTAGTCAGTTAGAGAACCTGGATGACATTCTGTAGTAGAACCCTGTTGACGGTGGAGTATGTTCCTTGTGGGAGGGAGAGTCAGAGTTAAAGAGAGTTTGAGTGAGATGGAGAGAGAGGGGCTGGAGCAAGAGGAAAGCTTTGTGTTTTCAGATCACAGTCACGACATGCTGATTTGTATTCGACACACACACAAGCTACACAGCGTCATCATTGAGAGAAATACTCACTCTTGAGGACCACCCTCCTCCATCCCTCCACCCACCCATCATTCTCTCTATCCCTCCACCTCTCCTCCGTCACTCTCTATCCCTCAACCTCTCCCTCCGTCACTCTCTCTATACCTCCACCTCTCCCTCCATCACTGTCTACCCTTCTACTTCTCCCACCATCACTCTCTCTATCCCTCCACCTCTCCCTACCCCTCCATCCCTCCCTAACAGGCCATCCCTCCATATCTCCCTCTGTCCATCTCCCCACCCCTCTCTCTCACTGTTGTAGTGTCTTCAGGTTAGATGAATAGAGGCTGTCACGCATGCCCAGATACACCTTGTATCAACTATTCATTATGAGCTGGCAGCAGTGACTGTAGACGCTGACCACACACACACACACACACACACACACACACACAAACACATACACGCGTACAGTCCTGCACACATACATGCTGAAAAAAAGAGTGTGTCGTCACATCTAACAGGTGGCTAAAAACTGGGTACTGCATAAACAGCATAAAGCCCCACACACACACATTTGTCTTGCAGGAAATACAATGGCATTTGCACTCTTTAGAAATCCAGACATCCATATTTGCTAGCTATCAAAGCACAGCGGGCGCATTCTAAGGGTGCTGCCAAATTGTTGGGGTTGTTATCGAGGGCATTGAGTTTTAGTCTCAGCAGGAAGTAATGGATGAGGCTGTGGGGCACTTCATGTTTAATTTCTGATGGATGGATGTTTGAGTGGGAGTCTAAATGTATGGACTGCCATGATGCATGTGTGTGGATGGGAGAGAGAGAAAACTATATGTGCCTCTATGTCCTAGTCTCTCTCTACACCCACAGTAATATGTTTCTTTTTCCTGCAGGCTGAATTCAATCATACTGTGGTGGGAGAGAGGGGATTTACTCCTTACTGACCTACACACACCAAACACACACACGTGTAGAGAGAAGGATGTAGAGAGAGGGAGAGAGATGGAGGGAGTGAGAGAGAGGGAGAGAGATGGAGAGAGCTGTGGAGGGCAGCTGTAGCTGCAGGTTTTATGTGTGTTATTACTGAGCCTGTCCGCAAGTCCCACCGGTGGTAACGATCACAACGGCAAATACGGCAAAAACCCTCCTACAGGGTTGTCTTTACCGCACAGACAATCCTCTTTGAGTCTCACTCCTTCTACTTGTGTTCCAACACATGTTCTTTATCTCCTCTCTCTGCTGCTCACACACACCCACATCAAATGAACACTCACACACAAGAACACTGTACATGTTTGGTCCGTATTGTACATCTAACCTACTTTTCCGTATTCCACCTCTCGACGGGAGGCTATATTTGCTCTTGAACAAGGGAATACTCATCTTCGTCGTCTCCCCCTTCATCCCTCTCTACCTCCGTCCCTCCGTCGCTCTCTGCATCTGTCTGTCTCTGTCCCTCCATCCCCCCAATTCTCCACCGATGGACAAGCCGCCTTCTGTGACGGGAAACTGAATAATTCACGTTTTGTCTCTAGTTGTGAGACCCCCCCCATCCCCCCCCCATCCCCCTCTCTCTCCATATTCCACCCCTCTTCTCATCATTTGAGAAATTATCTCTCTGTCTCTCTCATTAGGTACGTAGGATTTGGCTCTGCAAGTCATTCTCTGCGAGGAGAGATCCAGGGCTGTTAAAACACAGGACGACACACAGAGAGATAGAGAGAGATAGGGGCGGGATTCTATTAGAAGATAACGTTATATTGTTACATCTTCTGAACAAAGTGTTCCGTCCAGGCTCCTAGCTCCCCAGTCTAGCAGTCTAGCAGTGGGATTGAACAGGAAGTACGGCGTCCGCCTGGGGTCTAGCCAGCCAATCAGAAGTGTTTAACCGGATGCAGATTGATCGGTCTGTCACCTTTGTTCCGAGCCAGCATTGATGAAGGAACCAGGTTTCTCTCTTTCTTCTCTAACTCCCTTAATCATTTCATCAGGAATGAGCGCTAGGTCTGAGACAAATCCACTTACAAAGAGAGAAG
Organism: Neosalanx taihuensis; assembly: GCA_030340665.1. NCBI lineage: Eukaryota > Metazoa > Chordata > Actinopteri > Osmeriformes > Salangidae > Neosalanx > Neosalanx taihuensis. The sequence goes on from CM059304.1 coordinate 10,025,722, forward strand.
AGAAAGAGGGTTGGGCCGGCGGAGAAAGGAGGGGTGGAGAGGTTAGGGGAGGAGGGAGGGAGGGAGGGAGGAAAGGAGGGAGCGATGGAGGGAGGGAGGGTGGGGCTGTAGAGAGGTGTGCAGGAGAGAGGAGAAAGAGAGGGAAAGGGTGGAGGGGAGCGAGGGGGGAGAAGTCTTTAACGGCAGAAGGTTTCTCATTCTTCTCTTTTCCTTCCTTGAAACTTCTTCTGCCTGTTTTCTCCCCCACCCCCCCTCCTAATCCCCTCTGGCCTCCTCTCCCTCTCTTCTCCCCCCCCTCACTCCTCCCCCCTTTAGGGAGGGTCATGTTACTCAAGCTTTCTCCTCTCAGGTTCACAGACAGGCTTTTCGAACAGCTTTTACTGCTGCAGCATCTCTTTCTCCCTCCTCTCCATCTCTCTTTCTTTCTCTCTCCTCGGTCTCTCTCTCTCTCGCTCCTCTCCCTCTCTCTGAAGGGAAACCCGACACCCCTATCCCTAGCCTCCGTCTCCCCATCCATCCATCTCTCTTTCCTCTCCACCGTCTCCCTCCATCTCTCCTCAGAACAGCGTGATCCTGGCTTTTCCTACAGAACTGTCAGACGGACCACGCTGCCCCACCTAGTTTGACCGAGTGTGTGTGTGAGTGTGTGTGTGTGCGTGTGAGTGTGCGTGTGAGTGTTTGTGGGAGTGTGTGTGTGTCTCACAGGACGTGTGTTGATTGTTTTGGTATAAGAAGGCAGATTTGAGGGAAAAAAATTACCCCCACCTCACAGAACAACAGCAGGGGGGAAAAACAGAGGGAGAGAAAGAGAAAGGTGGTAGTGGGAGAAGAAGGGGTAGAAAGGAATGGTGATGTATGCTAATAGGGATGTAGTATTGTTTCTTTCATTGAGAGTGTAAGCGACAGATCCAAACAGCTTCCCCTCTATCTGAATCTACAGGAACAGAGAGCTGGGCGTGCAATGCAGAGAGCCCAACATGACTCAGAATAAGATAAAGACGAATAAAAATAGTAGAGAGAGAAAATACACTGTAGGGTGTGGGAGTTGGATTCACCCACAAGCAGAAGGTAAAAGGTACATTTGATTTGTGTGTGTCTGTGTGCTTGGTTTCAGTCCTGATGTGTGTGTGTGTGTGTGTCAGCTGTCTCCTGCAGGGCTGCAGCAGGTCCTGAGTGCTCCTCACTGCCCTGCTGGACCCCCTTTGGGAAGGATAGATTTATAGGCCTGAGTGCACGCACGTGTGTGTGTGTGTGTCTGTGTTGTGTTTGTGCGGACATGTGCGGGTGTGCGTGGATGTGTGTTTGAGGCGGAGAGAGGTTTGTGGGTGACAAAGAGAAACATTTGGGGTGATATCCTGTAACCAGTGGTTAAAGGGGCCTCACTGGACATAAAGCCTGTTCTCTCCAGATGACCCGCCCTGCGCTCTCACCCCGTGTGCCGTACGCTGCTGCTGCTGTCCTCCTGCCTGTCCTCTTCCTCTCCACCTCACCTTCCTCTTCCAGCCTCTGGCCCAGATGTAGCCAGCAGGGCAACCAGCAAAAAGCTGCTACTGTCAAACCAGTTGTGTGTGGGTATCGCTGTTAGGCTTCAGTCTGGTGAATTATTGAACACCTGTGCTAACGCATCGAAATGTCAGACGCTGTCTCTGCCTAGACAGACGGAAGGGGGAGAGAGGGAACAGAGAAGGGGGGGGGAGCTGGGGGAAAGAGGGACCGAAACAACAAATGTCATTTCTCTAACTAGGCCTTCGACGTTGCCAAACGCTATTGATTATCTTTTCGATGTTCTCTCCTCGTCGCTGAATAATTTATTTTCCCATTATCGCCTGGTAAGGTTGGATGGAAGGCTGCTTCTTAAACAGCATGTGATCATATTGCTGTGCTATACTGCTGTACTGTACTGTACTACTTTATTACACCTCTGTAATATAGTATACTAGTATACTGTACTACTACAATACTATACTGTACTGCTGTACTGTACTGAGTATATAAGAGGGGGATGTGGGTAGAAGACCAGAAAGGGGATGTTTGAACTCAGGGAGAGAGGGATTCAGAGAGTCAAAACAAGGAGGAGGAACACCACAGCATCATCCTCACTGACTATTAATAAATTTAAAAACACATCTATATTTGGCTTTTCATCCCTCACTTGCCTTCTATCTTTATCTTGAATGCCATCGCTCTGTTTCCTTTTTTACATCTGTCTCTCCAGTACTCCATCCCACACATCGCTCCCACACTTCCGCCATCTCTTTCGCTTTCCTCCCTCTCTCCTCCCTCTCTCTGTTGGGTTAATTGATTTCTCTTCACCTGGTGTTTCCTTGTCTTGTGAGGTCACACACCAATTATATCTCTCCACACCTAAACAGATGATATTTCATCATCTGACAGCCAGGCTTAGACACACACACCTCCCAATCTGTTGGAGGTTACCCTCCCAAGTTAAGGAAGGAGGTTATGGGGGATGGAGCCTTTTCTTTCATATGCAGTCTACCACTTCTTCCTCCTTCTCCGCCTTTCTCTCCTCTCTCTCCTCTCCCTCCTTTCCCTTCTCTCCCTCCTCTCCCTCCATCCCCTTCCCCTCATCTCCCTCCTTCACCTCTTCCTCTCTCCCTCCTTCCCCTCTCCCTCATCTCCCTCCTCTCCCTCCTTCCCCTCTCCCTCATCTCCCTCCTTCTCCTCTCCCTCCCCCTCCCCCCCCTCTCCTCCTCTGCTCCCCCTGCCCTAGTATACCCCCTCCCCGTTCCAAGGACCATCTGCACTCAGTCACGGTGTGAAAAGATGGAAAAATGTAATCTGTCCTCCTGTCTCAGCGAGAGAGAGACTGGAGATGAAAAGAGGGGATCGGCTGTCGTTTAACCTCAAGTGCTTCCGATTAAACATCAGGCCGGTCTCCCTCCTCTCATCTCCTCCTCCTTACTTTTCTCCTCCTGCTCCCTTTTTCTCCTCCCTTCTCCTCCTCCTCACCTCTCCTCGCTTCTCTCTCATCTGTTCTGTTGGTAATGAGCTGAAGGTCGCCTCTGCTTCACACATACACAAACACACACATACACTCAGACACACACACAGACACTCACACACTCACACAGACACTCCAACACTCACACCCCCACTTTGGTATAAATGGAGACGGAATTGTCTTCATTGTATGTGACTTCACAGGAAGTGGCTGATTTGAAGTTGCCAAATGAGAGAGTCATAGTCTGTGTGTGTGTATGTGCTTGTGAGTGTGTGTGTGTGTGTGTGTGTGTGTGTGTGTGTGTGTGTGTGTGTGTGTGTGTGTGTGTGTGAGTGTGTGTGATGAGACAAGGCACCCCTGGAGAGGGTGCTAGAAATCCCTAGCCTCACACATCCTCTCAGTAATTTTGCTTTCCGTGGCGTCCAGAGACTGAACACACGCATACCAAGACACGCACATATTCAACAATACACATGTACCTTTTCTACAACACACATCACACGCATGCTCTGTGTGTCGTCTGTCTTATATCACTAAAATAAATGTCTGCCACTGCTCTCTGACTCCCCCCCATCCTTCTCTCTGTTATTCCTCATTCACATATTACCAGAGAGAGGGTGTGTGTGTTTGGCTATGTTTGCATGTGTTGGTGTCCATAACACAGTAGTATCAGAATATTCTGACCTATCTGACCTGTCCCCCAGAGGACAAGCAGGACAGAATAAGACAGGAAAATCCTTTATTTGTCTCCCAGAGGACACATGACGCATGACATGTGACCCAGACTCAAATACCTCTCAATCCACTAAAATACCCCCCCCCCCTTCCTTCCTCCCTCCAGGACCCAGAGACAGAGCCACTGCTACCGAATCGTCTACCGCCACATGGAGCGAACTTTGACCCAGGAAGAAGTTAGGGTCATCCACCAGGCCATCGAACAAGCTGCTGAGCATGAGTTGGGGGTGGAGGGGAGATACTGACACACACACACACACGCTCCCTCCATCAGAATGTACACTGGGATGGATTGGGGGGAAAGGGGGGTTCTTTATACACTGTGTGCCCCATGTACAGTTACTGACAGTGGGTTTCAAATAAACCACCACATTTGGATAGCGTGGTGGTTGTCGTGTATTTCTTCTCCTCACAGGGTTGGGAGGCTGTGTACAGCTGTTCAGACTCCGCCTCATCAGGCAATAACCATGTTTACTTGAGTGATTATACCTTCCCCTGTGTGTATGTGTGTGTGTTTGTGTGTGTTTGTGTGTGTGTGTGTGTGTGGTGTGTGTGTGTGTGTGTGTGTGTGTGTGTGTGTGTGTGTGTGTGTGTGTGTGTGTGTGTGTGTGTGTGTGTGTGTGTGTGTGTGTGTGTGTGTGTGTGTGTGTGTGTGTGTGTGTGCGCTTCTGGAATTGTCGTGTGTTTTGAGGGTCGTGTTGGTGCGTTTTCATTCCAGATGATGCCTGTCTAGATAGGCTGGAGGGATCTTCATTAGAAGTCATTAAGATGTTATCCCACCACCACCCTTGTGTGTAGACGTCTCATTTTTCTACATGAACAGACCTAATCTACACTCTCTACGCAGAGCAGCATTAGGGACGGTCTCTCTCCTTCCCAGCTTTGCCTGGTCTCTCTCTCTCTCTCTCTCTCTCTCTCTCTGTCTCTCTCTCTCTGCTCTTTCTCTCTCTCTCTCTCTCTGCTCTGCTCTTTCTCTCTGTGACATTTTACTCCGCATTTTTGACTGGCAGGTCAGAGAAAAAGGTGGATGAGGGAGGCGTGGAGAGAGAATAGAGAACCCCCCCCCCCACACACACACACACACACACACGCGCACACACGTACATCCCTCTGGGGAGTATAAATTCAATTGGTGTCTTGATGAGAGAGTGTGTGGAGACTTAATCAGAGAGCAGGGAGATTGAGGCAGGTCCAGCACTGATGGACTGATGCTGGTTCTGAGGCAACACTGTTTTAAATGCTCCAACTGAAGAACATCTGGTTGGTTTAAGAACTCTGTTGATCTACTAAGTTGTAAAGCCGTACGCACACATCCATGTGTGTTTCATAGTCAATTTTGTTTTGTGTCTAAATCGTTCATATTGCATATAGATTTCTCTCTTCTCCCTCTTTTTCGGTCTATCTAACCATTTTACCTACTTTCTGTCTGTCTTCTTTGCTTTTCGTTTCTTCTCTTCCTTTCTGCATTTTTTCCTCCATCCCTCCATCCTGTCTCATGAATCTTGATCATTTATTCTGCATTTCAGAGTCCTCTGGACATGCTCAAACAAACCAGCCATTGGCTCAGAGTACAGGGCAAACAACCAGTCAGGATGTCCCATGCATCAGCCAATCAAACATACTTATTTTCCCTCTCAAAGGGCATAGCTGTCAGCCAGAATACACTCATCCCTTATCCTGCACTTCAGCCTTTCCTCTGCCTCTGTCCATCTCTATATTTGGGTGTGTCAGCGTCATGATAATGTGTTATGATAGAAAAAGAGAGAGAGAGAGAGGAAGTGAGAGAGAGAGTGTGTGTGTGTGTGTGTGTGTGTGTGTGTGTGTGTGTGTGTGTGTGTGTGTGTGTGTGTGTGTGTGTGTGTGTGTGTGTGTGTGTGTGTGTGTGTGTGTGTGTGTGTGTGTGTGTGTGTGTGTATCTGTGTGTTTACTTGTGTATTTCTTCCCTGTCTGACCGCATCAATAAGTGTCTTCTCTTCTGTGAGTGTTCTAGAATGTTGTCCGGCTAGAGTGACTGAGACAGACAGACAGATGCAGACACACAGACAGTAGATCTAAAGTGTGTTTTTCATCAGGTGTTAAGTGAAGTCAGTGTCGTTTCCAGAGATTCCTCATTCCAAAAACGTCCGTTTTCATATCCAACATCTGTAGATGACAACACACACACACACACACACATGCTTTCAGCATGCTCAGCCATGTCTGTGTTTCACACATGAGGTGTGTGTGTGTGAAAACGACACTGGTGGGGGCTATAGAAGGGGAGACCGAAGGCCTACTAGAAGTTGAAGTTATCAAAAGTCCCGTACACACACACACACACACACACATGTACACGACACTTAACACTTTTTCTCATACACACACCAACACTCACTCTCACACCTACTCACACACAAACATATTCTTCCTCACACACATACACACATCTTCCACAGCTCCCACCCCCCCCCCCATACATACACACTCACAAACACAACTTAAATGCACACAAACACACAGCTAAACAAACACTCTGGAGGGCAGAGGGACACAGGTCACCAGTGAGAAGCCTGGAGGGTGATCCAGACACAAAGGACTGACTTAACCTTGCAACGCTCTGCCTTCTGGGAGCTGCCTCCGAGCGCCTGTGGACCAGAGGGGATTCTGGGTAAGGATCAGCATGGAGCGGTTACCATGGTAATTCTTTGCAGTATCATTTTTTTTTCTGCCTGTTTTCTCAGTGATTTATAGAGAGAGAAGCTGACAGAGAAGAGTGGATGTCAGACCCTCATAGCTGGTGTTAAACCACTCAACAATCATGCTACACTTCCATTATTATTTGTTGCTGCACTGTTCCTGTCTAACACTGTATCTGGGACATGATAGTTATCTTCTGTCCTGTTGGACCCTGTACAGCCACTCGCTGAGAAGATTACATCATGCTCATCTTAGCAGCAAGGACTCTTCTCATGAAATTCTGGACCTCCTCATATTACATCTATTGTGGCCTGCAATAGACAAGCACACACTATCCAATACTGACGAACACATCATCATACAGATGTACGCAGGCAGCGGTACAGGGATTAAACGAGGCTGTGTAGGAGACAGGTACTATAGAGAGTGCCAGCGCAGTGATGGATCCGCCAGCCAGCTGGAGCTGACTCGGTGCGTTCCGTCTCGCAGGCGCTAATTCTCCAGTTTGAACGTAGGTGATGAAAAGATGAGACACGCTTCAGCACAATGTGCGTGTGTGTGTGAACATGCATGGGGCGGTGGCTCTGCGTTACTTTAGAAAATTCAGGGCAGGTATTTATAGAAGCATCACACTTTAAACTGAGAAACATCAGAGGAGGTCTCGCTCCCTCTCTGCCTCCCTCCCTCTCCGTCCCTCCCTCCCTCCCTCCCTCGTCTCCTCTTTCCACCCCTCCTTCTCCCCTTCTCTGTCGATTGCTTGTGGTTTATCTCCCTCCCTTTCTTTCCATATTTCTCCTTGCCTCTCCCTCCCTCCCCCTCCCTCCCTCCCTCCCTCCCTCCCTCCCTCCCTCCCTCCCTCCCTCCCTCCCTCCCTCCCTCCCTCCCTCCCTCCCTCCCTCCCTCCCTCCCTCCCTCTGACAGATCGAGATGAAGCTGTTTCAGCGCTGGAACACTTGAGGAATCCCAGATCAAACACGGGCCATGGAGGAAACCATCACCCTGTAGCTCAGCTTCCTCTCTCTCTCTCTCTCTCTCTCTCTCTCTCTCTTTCTCAATGCCTCCATCTTTCTGTCCATCTCTCTTCTACTGTCATGCCATAGTTTCTGTTTCAGGTTTGCTCTATCCCTTTCCTCCCGGCCCTCTTACTGCCTTTGTGTGCGTTCTCTTCTGTTGTTGTGTTGCTCCATGTCTCTCCATCACTCTCATCCAACCATGCAGATGTCCTTCCACCACTGACCTGTCATTCATCTTCATTCATGCACCTTTTCCCAACCAATAGTCTGTCTAGGCTACGAACGGGTGCCACCCCATTTATTGTGTGTTTATGCTCTGGATAAGAGCGTCTGTTAAATGACTAAATGTTTATTGTTGTTTTAGTTAGGTAGTTTGGAACTTTTCCTAATTACTTTTCTTTTGCACCGTTCACAGATTTACTTGTTCTCAATATTCTTGTAGTTTACTTCTGTATATTTGTACTGCAACACATCCACATTTTGTTGCCCGTTAGGCCTTAACACTTTCTGTTATCTTTCTTTCATTTACATTTATTCAGCAGACGCTTTTATCCAAAGTGATGAATATCGATAAAATCTATAATAGCTATACAAATTATTTCAGTCCCTTTTTCTGTCATCCATCCATCTGTCTGTCTAAGCAGGATAAAGGTGACACAGTCTTCACTCTGCTGGGGTTTTGTATTACAGGTGGGATTTAAGAGATTACTATAACCAGCCATAGCTCAATTAAAGTGGGTTTTTGATCATCCAAGATGTTAATCAGTGAGTATAACTTGACATGGTAGCGACTTATCCGTAGACGATGTCTCAGTCTGAGGCCCCTCTTCAGAAATGACAGCAGCTGATTAGAACGTTCTAGTGGATCTGGGTTTAAGTCACAACGTGGCTCCATGGGACGACTTCTTCCTCCTCTCCCTCGTCCATTCTGGCTCCTCCTCCTTCTAGAAACACGACCACCAACCACACATGGCTCCTGCCTCCTACGCCAACCAAAAAGGAGCAGTCCGACAGCATTCGTGGGCGGTGTTTCCACTGAGGAGTGACTTGGACCAATTCAGTTTTGTAACACTCATAATAATAACATACAGTATAATAACATACAGTGTCCCACGGTGGGGTTGGCACTGTGTTTTACACCAGCACTTTACTTATATTTTCACCAAAAATGTGTGTTTCTGTCAGGATTTATGTAGACACCTCTGGGGCCTGAGTATTCTCTTGGGAAGTCTGTTCTTAGTAGTAATGATTTAGAATATCTGTGAGTTCACTACTGTGGATAATTGAGAAGGCATATGTGCAAGAAGGGGAGAGAGAAAATTAGGACCGATATGTTTACACGTACAGAGTATATAGAGAGAGACGTTGTGTATAGAGAGAGAGACGTTGTGAGAAGTTGTGTTGGCACAAAGGAAAGCGGGAGCTAGCCTTAATGACTCAGGGAATCTCTTAAGTGTGCAGGGGGAACCGAGAAGGGAAGGCGACGAGTGTTGAGTTTGGCATTAATCAAGCGCTCAGTGGCCTCAAACTGGCTCTCAGGCTACTTTCCGGGCTCCTCCACCCCTCTCCTCCACCCTGCCCCCACACCTCCCCAGACTCCTCAGGTCAACACGTCATCCACACTCATTCCTCACTGGCTCTGGGTTGAGGGAGGACGGGGGGGGGGGGGGAATAAGGACGAGGACAGAAAGAGGAAGACAAAGAAGAAAACTCTGATCCAGGACTTGGTTCTTTTAACCAATCTCTTTGGCAGAAGGAGGAAGGAGAGAAAGGGATGACAGAGAGGGGAAAATTTGTGAGAGGCCAAATGAGTGGGACAAGTAATAGAAACAGAGTGAGCGAGAGAGAGAGAGAGAGAGAGAGAGAGAGAGATAGAGAGAGAGAGAGAGAGAGAGAGAGAGAGAGCAGGGTGGTGAAGAGCAGGCTGGGAACAGTGTAATTCCGTCTACCAGACAAACACCTGACATGATCTGAATGCCTTGAACATCCCTCATCCCTCATTGATAGATAACAGGACAGCATTCGTAGTTTAGTACAGACCAGATAGACCACGTCTAATTTAATCAACACATCATGTAATCACGCTCTGGATAAGAGCTACTGCTAAATGACTAAATGTAATCAAAGTCCTCCAGATTAGGATTAGATGAAACAATAGGAATTCTACATCACTGCTATTTCTCTCTCCCGTCACCGTGAAACCGGGTGTGTGTTCTGTGTGTGTGTGTTTGTGTACGTTTGTACAGCTCTGCACATACACGTGGTTCAGAGTTGCTGACCGAGCATGTGCACTCAGCGTTATTTAAAGATAGGTGTTTCAGTTATGTTGCCTTGGTCAAACCTGGACGCTGTACTCCCAGATCAAAATGTGTGTGTTTTGTGTAGTTGTGTGTAGTTGTGTGTGTTCATCAGGTTGGGGGTGGGCATCTATGAAGTCTTAAAGGTGCTGTGTAGGCTTATGTGTTATTAAAGGGTCCTTCACCGATGTTACAGTGATTGATTCCATCATTTATTGTGTATGGGCGGAATATAATAAAATCATTATCACGCTCCCTAGGTCCACTACACTGCCCAGTACAGAGCAATTTATCTCTCTCTATCTTTCTTTTACTTTATCTTTTTTTCCTCTCTGCATTTCACTTTTATTTCTCCTTTAATTTCATCAATTTTATTTGATCTTTCTCATTTCAGTTTGAAACTGCTTCAAGTGGATGACAATTTATAGTGCCAGTGCATTAGCCAAACAGACAATGGAAAATTACCATTTAAAATGACACACTCGAAAAGAACAGTAAATAAAATGATTTATTGAAATGATAAAACAGCATCAGGGAAAGTGACTTCTCGTTCAAATATTTTCTCTCAAACACAACGAATCTTTCCTTTTCTCCGTGTCTTGTCCATCCCATTCTCTCTCTTTCTTGGTTAATCTGCTTTGCCCTCTCCACTCATCTCTCTCTCTGACAAGTGCTTTTTTGTTGGTGTGAAGCCCACATACCAGAGAGTTTGTTTAGTTTGAACATCTGGGTGTCTCATACCCCTGCTAATTTTTGGGGGTCGTTTCAATGGTCTCTTAGCACAGGTAGGGGCATGATGACAAACGACGGTGATGGTTGAAGGTGTATTGGTTCTTGTGCTCGGAACCTTCTTCCTGCCTATGTGTTCCGTCTTCCAAATCTTTTGAATCATTGTTTTGTCAGAGTGGTGGAGTGTGGGTAGTTTATAACAGAAATAGCTTGATGCTTGCATCTTTATTACACATGTGTTTATTTCTCACAGTATCTGCATTCAGAAGCTATTTCTTCCTTCTGTGGGAGTTCATGACGGCTTTATGCAGCCCTTCTGTTCTCAGCATTGGATCATATTTAAATGCATTCTCTGGCTCTGACCATACCATTAGGCTACTGTTGGATTTCATTAGCCTTCGGCTTTCTGACGGGCTTTCAGACAGGAACCTTTTGAGGTATAGGCCCATCTATGAATGATTGGGAGCAACATGATCTTAATCCCATACCTAAAATTCAACATTTAAAAAAATAACAATAATGGCCTGTGGAATCATTGATGAACGAACATTCATTTTTAAAACATCTTCAGATATATGGGTTAAATGTGTTTTTAATACCAGTGGTAGCATTAAATTAGGGTCTACATTTGGATTAGGCCTATATTGCCCTAAATAATAATTTCAGAATGAATGATAGGCTATTGATATAGGCTGGTAGCTACCGTTTGAATGTACTTAATGGGTCTTATCTGCAAGTGCAACTGTGGCCGTTCCAGCACACCTCCACAGAACCACGCTTCATTAGAATCAAGTGTGCTGGAGCAGGGAAACATCTAAAACCTTCAGGACAGCGGCCTTCAAGGACCAGGATTGGAGACCCCTGATTTAGACCATAAGCCAAATGTCACCACTCACCAATGTAGGCCTGATTTACAGTCGCATACATACTATGATGCAGGCTGGATACTTCATTTGATCAACTGTGTTGGCCTAGCCATCGTTTGTTAACGTGTTGTCTGTATTTGGAACTGCCAAATCAGCAGATTCTTGAGAGCTGGCACCTGCAAGACAGTCTGCCTGTGTTGCTCTGTGACCGGGGGGAAGCTCTGAACGGAATGGGTCTCAGGGGAACCGCTAGGGGGGCATCCATTTTTAATGAGGTGTTCGCAGGAAAGCACTGCCTATATTAGGGGCGTTAATAGCGCGTCTCAATCATTTTTTAAAATATTTTTTTAGTCTAGTAAGCTATTTGTGCCGTGATCATTAAATATAAAATGAATGGGGAAAATCATATCAAATAGCATATAGACTATACAGTGAAGATTTTCTAAATCCCCAAAATATTACGTGTATCTAACATATAAGCATAGCTGTATGGCTAGAGGCCTATATAAATATATTATTTATGAGTGGAATGTGAGAGACAGAGAGGGATGTGTGCAGGTAGAACAAAAGACAGCTTGTGGCGTTTTTTTCTTGGAAAGGAAGAGACACACAGAAACACTCATATTAATGCAGAAACACGCATCTCAAATCATATCAGTCTTTTCCCCCTGAAGGGAAACACACAAGCACGAGCTGCCGTTTGACGAAACCTGAACGCAATATTCGTTTCCCAATGTTTCGTTTCCTTTGGAACATTTATTTTACATAGGCCTGTGCTCCAAGGTCAGAGACATTTTCTGGAAGCCAAATCAAACGTTTTTTTTTTTGGCAAGATAACCCATGTCATTTTACCAAAGCCCATAGTGGTCCTCGTGCACTGCAGCTGTGAAACCCATTAATGAATGATGCAGTCAGTAACACGCTGGGTCTGACCTACATTAAAGTACAACCTATCTAAATAGCCTAGTGAAAACGTTCCTTCTCGAAAGTGGAGTCCCAGTATTCTCTAGCAGACATTTTAGACGGGGTTTGCCCTCAGATTGAAGATCTGCGGTCTCTTCTACTGATCAATATGAAGTGACTAGATCTCGAGGATGCACCCTTATTAATAATAAAACAACACGCCTGCACTCGATAATGTGTGTGTGTAAGATGATGGAAGGAGGAGGAGGTAGAGGAGGAGGAGGTGCAGACTGCGCACGCGCCAGCCCCCAACATACTGGAACGGGCGCCTTCATGAATAATAATAATAATAATAAGGAATAAAGCCACTTGCACGTGCACCTCTCGAGACACTACGCACGCACGTGCACTGTTACACCAACACGCGTTTCAGCAAGAGAACGAATATACACTGTCTATTTTCCATTCGTTTTTTGTGTTAATCCTTTGTTAAAATCAAAACCACACAGTTATTTTCAAACATGAACCGTTTTATTTAATATTCTTTTATCATTCGTATTCTCAATATAGGCTACCTGTATAATAATCTGTTTTTTAAAACTGTTTGGGATAAAGTATAATTTTCCTAAAATCATGTGATATACATAATAGTCTCTCTCTTTTTATTTTAGATGATTTGGAATAGTCAGTTTTTTTATATGCAACATCCCCGTTAACGAACAAACTAACAAACAAACGGACAAAAACAGAATACACGTCTCAGAAGGCAGTGGAACATGGTCAATGCCTTGGCAACATTAAATAAAGCTAGCAAAAAACTCACTTGTATATCCAGCTATTAAGATTCTGCGTTTTTGTTGTAGGCTATTGTCGTGCTACTGTAATAGGACTGATGACATGTGGGCCCCAGAGTACTTCTCTCAATTGGGTTATTCTTTCACGAAGCGCATACTGATGCCTAAATCCTACAATGCGCTTTAATTATCTGGCAACAGTCATGTTTCAATATCCAGCCATATCTTTCCAACTTGACTTAAACCTCGTCGAAGATGTCGTATTGCCATAGTTTTCACCTGAAATATTTTCAATCTAAAAACAGTTTTTGAGGTCCCTTAAGGGTTCCTGTAGATGTGGACTTTATTCTAGGCTGACGTATTGTAACTGTAGACTATATATTATAGGATATATAGCCTATAGTTAACAACTACACACATCAGATCAACAAGCACCCAATACATTTATACTTGGCTCGATAAGGTATTATTTTGGTTTAAAAAAAATATATTAACGAATAAATAATCACCAGAAGGGGACTGTAGAATCGGCCTGGACTTATAAGCAAATTGCTTTGTATGTTTTCGCTTATCTCGTTTAGGTAAACGTAGTCTTGCGATAGTTAGGCCCAGCCTACTACAGTATGAGCAGCTGTGATGTTTCTATGGCTAGGCTTCTATCATTATTTATAGCTGACTTTAATGCTATGTAATTCCACGATGGTAAACCGGGTGAACATCCATCAAAATGTCATCAGCATTTTCAACTTAATACCTGCTAAATATTTAATGTAACTGACCCCCGAGATCAGAGGTCAGAGGTCAGAATATGGCGGAGCGTGCGTCGCTTGTGAAGACCATAGACATGTATAATGATGTCTATGGTGAAGACGACCGGCCAATGTCTCTGGCAAAATCAAGTCGCTCTTCCCCCGGTGAAGAATACAAATCCATTCAGGTGTAGATTTTGATTCAAACGTCGTTTTTATGCCTTCGTTGTAGGTATTGTTTTCTTGATAGCTATAGCACTCGTTTTCTTGATTTTCTTTTGTCTTCTTGTTTGTTTGTTTGTTTTGTCAATTCTACTTTTGTATGTTTTTTTATTTTTATTTTATTCTTCTTCTTAAAATGCAAGCCAAGTCACAAGGGCAGAAAGTGCCGTTAGGAGCAGTGTGAGGCCTCTGGGAGCGGTGGATCTGGGCGCTCCGTTACCGCCTCCACAGAGTTCAAACAAGCTCCCACGGAACTCGAGGTTTCTGGATTCCTTCTTCAGCTTTTCCCAGAGGTCTGTTGCTCCTTCGTGGCAGTCCGCTAGTGCGGTTGTGGCGCAGGAATGGAAGTCGTCCCAGTATCTGGAGAGGAGGGGGGGGGGGGCAGACGTCAGTGAGACTGTGTAATTTCCAAGACAAAAGTGTAGATGCATGCAGTGCTGTTGGATAAAGACGAATATCATGTGGGCCTATTATGATGTCATGCGGTTTTCGATTTTTCGATTCTCATATAAACGAGCATCTAGCCTAGAGTATATAAGACTATTGCAATCCAATGGCAATGGATCCATCCTCTTCCATGACTCACAAACACACACCCTCACACAACTCCAGTGTGTGAGTGTCAGTGTCACACTAGTCTTACAAGCCATGCCAAGATGACGCATGCTCCTCCACCCATCCTTTTTGGCCCCTTAAAACCATTCGTTTTTTTTGACACAACAGAGGATTTGAGGCAGGGGTGCATGTAGAAGACTGGCCAGGAGATTTAAATAGAGACTAGGGGAGGCTATGGGTGACACGGGTCTGTGGTGTTTTCAGCGATACAGATTGAACATGTGTGATGAACAGTTTTCTATTGATGTAATCTCCAGCTCAATGGCTAAGAATATATTCCCTGGCTCATGCACGGCACACCCACTGGTACATGCATGCGGTCTCCCCCCAGATCTCGCTCCATATCTAATCCAATCTAGACTATTGATGTTGACCCCTGAACTCAGCCTTGTCAATGGTATATCTCATTGCAATTAACGGGTATGTGTGTGTGTGTGTGAAAGGGGGGAGTAAGGGGGGGGGGGGGAATTAACGTGCCCCTCCTGCATCTCGAGACTGTTGTGATGGAGCTGTCGAATTAAACTGGAAGCCCTCTTGCCATCTGGCGCTCACTGGTTCTCGTCTGTCTACCCCCTCCCCATCTCTTCCTCGTTGCGATTTTAAATGAAGGCAAGGGTTTCCAAAACATTACAAATTCTGTTCTGAGGTGTGTGTGTGGGGGGTTTCAGAATCCAGATTTTGTATAATAGTTTTTTACATCAGTTATGTATTTTAGGGTAACCCCCTTGGAACTGGGAAACAGACAAGGATAGAGAGCGGACTGTACTATGGAGGAGGGGGGTGGGGATGAAAACCGTCAGTGTAACATACGTGCAGATCGTCTGTAAGTTCTCCTTCTCCTCCAGCTCCTGCGGGTAGCTGGCCATGTTGTCGCCCAGTTGAAGCAAGCAGTTGGAGAAGCCCTTAAACACTGTATCACATCTCCCTGTGGCTCGCACTGCTTGCAGCAGGTAAGCTGAAGAGTAGCAAGAGGAAAAATATAGTTAGATGATGTTTGTAGCTATATAATAAAGTAGACCATAGACAATGTATTCTTATAATCTGACATTGTTTCATGTATTTTTTTTCTTTCATTCATTTTATGGTTTTAATGCTTGTTAAAATAAAAATAAGAATAAAAAGTAAAATTATGAATAATAAAATTTGCCAAGGTTCGCGAGCTTGCTGCCTGCTTGGCGTACTTCCTCGCGGCGCGACAGGGTGGAACAGTCACAAAGAAGATGAGGTAATGCGCGCGCTTCTCATCAGGACCACGAGCGTGGAAAAGGGGGTGTGTGTTCCCGCCCATTTGCATGGCTTTTTCGGCGCGCGCGTGAGATGTGTGAAAGGGGGCGTGGTTTCTAGTGGTCCTGCTTTTGGGTAATTCAGACCCACTAATGGGCGTCGTCTGTGTCTTATGTAATTGATCTAATAGAGGAAAATGACAGGCTTGTTATTGCTGCCCCCCCCCCTTCTGACCCCCACGAACCCTGGTCTGCAGTTTGCCATGAGTGGGAAGTGCGTGAGTTATCCGCGGTCAGTTAAGTCAGAGGATTCAGTCAATTGATCAGTTGTTACAAGACCATGTGGTTCCCAGTCGGTCGATCGGTCACAGAACCACACACACCGTGTAAAGATACACGGTTGTTTATCACGGCAGAATAAGATGACATGCAACTAGAGACCGTTTTTCGTTAGATTGATCACTGGACTGCAGCTGTAACCGTAGGAACCGTGTTGTAGTAAGGCCGTTTGACAAGCCAGCTAAAAAAAATGTGGCTTTTACATTTGCATTCAAAAGCTTGCTGCCTATAGCCCATTTTCATGAGGACGGGATCCCAAAGCTTTACATTCATCCTATACCGTCATGTGGACAGCTGCACAAAAATCCTGTTTAACCTGTCAGCAAAGGATGGGAGGTGGAATATAAACTGAGACAAGGTCACAGGCAAAATGTGTGAAATTAAAATATGTAAAGATACAAAACATTTTCTTCACTTTAGAGCTCGAGCATGGACGCATATTAAACGAACTGAGGGCTCGAGCCGGAAGCCCTCGCAGCCTATAGTTTTATTATTTCCGTAACGACCTTATTCGTTCACTGTTACATTTTGCAGGACAGCACTGTAAAAAATCGCACATCACGAAATGCATGGTTTTACCTCAAGGCGTGGTGTCAGTGTATGATTAGGATCGAACAGGCAAATCACAAGGATATTCAATCTTTTAACAACCTAATATACCAACTCATTATGTCGGCAGAAAAACGTTGAGCAGAAAAGGCAGGTCACGAAATTATTCTACTCTACGCCAAAAAATAATAATTCATGAGACCACTTTCTATTCAATAATGTTCTATTCGACTAGGAAACCTTAACTAAAGTTATAGCTTAAAAAAAACTTCTGACCATATAATTGGCTGTAGAATCTTGCAGCAGTTAAACCAGTAAAACAGAGGTGAAGCTATAGGAGTGAGTGAAATGAGGACAGTGCCTTGGAGAACAAGCAACCCTCACACGTGCGTGCTCCACGCGCACCCCCATGCCTCGAGCTCAGCCCGCAGTGGAGGCTGCCGCTGCTGCTTCATAAAGCTGGCGGGAACAGTCACTAGCCCTCTCAGTCCGCAGCCACGCGCAACTGCTGCCACGCATTTCCGCCCTAAAGGTCCTCTACTGGAAACTGAACCAGAGAAGGTAGTTTGTTACCCGGTAGGACGAACCAGGCAAATTCAACCCGGAGGAGATACGAGCCTTGACAAATCAAACTGTACCGTTTATAATAGCTGATAGGTTAATATTCTACGTCTTAAAAGGCCAACTATCGTTTGATATTGTAGCATTGTGAAAAGATAAAACTAATAATCAGGGAACGCGGTGTTGGAATATCGTGGCACAAACAGCCTATAGTTTTAAAATAAGCCAACATACTATGGCGAAAAACTGTTAGTTTTTTCCCCTCGTTTTCAACGAAGCGTAATTCGTTTTTAATTTGATTAAAATTATATTACGACATTTCCCTAAAAAATATGGATTAATATTCAATACAATTCCACCCATTAAGTATATTCGATACGCTTAAGTCGTTATTTTTTCAATAGGCTACATATACTGTTGTGAAATGTTACCTTTTAGTTTAGTTCAGATGCACCGATAACTCACGATGAATTTACCATCAGTTCTTTCACAATTTTGCATGACATTATTGTTACCGTCATTTATTTATTTATTCTTCTTTAAGATCAAAGGACAACATTGCTACGTGAATCTAATCGTCTGGGGAGAGGGGGGGGGTTCTCCTATAAATGCTCTGCTTCTAAGATGTAGACTAAATGATTTAAAATGCACCAACAGCAGCAACATTTAATTATGCAATGAAAACGGAAAACAACTACATTTTATTTATAATTATATAGAACATGTAGAAAATATACAACGTATTTTTTTTGCAAACCATTTTCACAGAAGCATTTACACTTGTAATAATTTTGTCATATTTCTCAGACTTAAATGGACATATAGGCTGCAACCTCCACACGCTATAAGCACCCTAACATGATTTATTGAAGATCATTCCAGTGTTTTAGTAAGGATACACTAGGTTATTTATTAACGGAGTTATTGTTTTACAAACGTTCCTTTTCCTGCTGAAATCATAGGCTGCAAAATGTAGGCTAGACTGAAACACCTTGTTAATTAAATATTAGATTAGATAAACCTTTATTTGTCCTCCAGGGGGGGGGGGGATGAATATTGAAATTGAAGTATTACAATTTCCCCCTATAGTAACGATACTAACCATATATCTATATTATATAGGACGTAATAGAACAGAGCAGAATAGAATAGACAAGCAGAATTAGACCATTGGTGGAAGAAAAGCATGCAACTCACCCAAGTAGACAGCTATAATCAGGGAGATGCACCTGCCAGACCGGGTCAATCCCATCCTACGGTCGGTAAAACCATTGGCGTCTGCAGATCTGGAAAAACTTTGAACGGAAAAAAAACCTATGTAGTAGTCTGGTTGTTACACATCAAACTTCCGAAGAGATTCCGTTCCCGCGGGTTCCGTGGTTTTTTTTGCGCTCCCGCGTTGCCCTTTTTTAACGCACGCGCCCGGGCGGATAGGAGTGAAATGGTGCACCCCTGTAAGGGAGGGCGGTGATGCCTCTCGAGCTCTCTCTCTCTTTCACGCCCACATACCATGCTTGACGTAAAAAGTGACTGTTGGACTCCCCCCTTCTCTCCATTTTCTCATTTGCTAGACAGGGGCTAGTCCCCCCCCCCACTCCCCTCCTTCCCTCCTCCTTCTCCCCCCGTTGCTACTCCCCCTCTCCCTCCTCCTCCTCTGCTCGTACCGACAGTCATTAGAACTATGCGGTGATACCGGCATCTGGGTCACGCGGGCGCACGTGAACGCCCTAGACCACACCAACCGCTCGTGTCTGGGAAGGTGAGAGGGCTTGTAGTGACCATTTATCCGGGTTCCTAAATGCCACATTCTATTGTTTGAGTTATTGATCAAGCGTAATCCACAAGGAAATACATTTTTTGATTTTCATTCAGGCAGTTATAAACGAATGAAACAAGATGATGCAATGGTGAATTATGTTGATTTACTTACTATATTTCTAGCCCTGTTCTAAAACGACTCGGTTCTAGGTTGCAACTGGAAATTTGTGGCCTAAACGGCGACCGGGTGTTTATTAAGAATTAAGCCGACTGAGGAAATAGACAGTATTTTTTGCGATAGAAGCTTCTTAGAAAAGTATGTATGCGAGAGAGAGAGAGACAGAGAGAGAGACAGAGAGAGGGAGGGAGAGAGAAAGAGAGACTGAGAGAGACAGAGAGAGAGAAAGACAGAGAGAGAAAGAGAGAGACAGAGAGAGAGAGACAGAGAAAGAGAGAGACAGAGAGAGAGAAAGAGAGAAAGAGAGAGAGTAGACTATGCTGTCTTTTTCTACCCAGCGCTCCTGAAGCGTCACTGAACACCAGAGACTGGCGGTCATTCGATACCATCTCAGTCTGTTTTAGACGTCGTGTTTTTTCAAAATGATCCATTCTGTCCTTTATCTGAATGAAAATGTTGACATTTTACAGTCTCCCTCGACATTCTCGCCCATAGCCACACACCAGCCGCATCAGTGCCCTGTGCACATTGCAAATGTGAGGTTTCTATTCCCCTCCCTATACGGACAGTTTAAACGGCCAACCTTTTTTTCTCTCGATATTACAATGGGCTCAAGTGTTTTAAAACGCGTGCGTGCGCGCGCGAGGGAGAGAGAAACAGAGACACAGGCGTCAGTCTAACATAAATTAATGGTCGACTATGGATGAAGCAAGAATACCATTACACCCCTCCCACCCCCCCACCCCTACCCCACTCCCCCGCGCAAAAATAAAGGATCTTGCCCCTTCCTCTCCTGTTGACGTCAGCGGTATTTAGTAGCGAGCCAATGGGTTTGACTTCTCCCAGTACCAGACCCGCGAAAGCACCGACCAGAATATTAAAAAGTTTCCCTGAGGCGCTCGCGCGGGGTGAAGGGAGAATCCTCTTCCAGTGAGAACAGCGGCAAGAAGCCGCGCGTGCACACCACTGCTGAGTAATTGAGTCCCTAGACAGTTCGTTTTGAGACCGGAGACTACATTCTAATGTGTTTAACGAAGACTGTATGGAAGAAAAGGCGTCCACGACGCACCTGGAACGAACGTGCGTGGTCAGAACTTCAGGTGTTTCCGATGTGCGACGTTATTTGACCTTGTTGAGCACGAGCACTTTGCTCGATAACCTTCCGCAGTTTAATCTCCATAATATGAAGCAACAGAGCCACAGAACATCAGTGCGGTTATTAGTAGGCCTAGACTAACATCAAATTTCACTTTGTCTTAAGCCCTCCAGGCAGGTCGATACAGGGTGGGTGCAATAGACGGCCGTGGAGGCCTGCAACTTGCAGCCTCCGGCAGCTATTATGGTCCTCATCCTCGTCTCTTCCTATATGGCTGGAAAGTTCGAGAACGACGCTCACATAACACTTTACTCTAGAGGGAAGACAAGACGTCACCAGTAGGAGAAAATTCCTGAATGAAGGTTTCCATTGGTTGGTTTTGCGTACTTGGGAATGTCTGACTGCGGCACTGCTCATCCCCATTCATAAACTGAGAGCGTGTCGCCTCCTGGTGATGTATGTTTGTAATGACATAATAAAACTTTTGAAAACCATTTTAAGATATTTGTTGCAAAAATGAACACAAATGATTTTTTATTTTTATGATATATTATCTTTTGTTTTTACGCATGCCAGTTCCATATACATATCCCCCCTACTCTGATTGGAATGTTTGCAGTGGATCATGGGACCTGGAAGACTTGTCACTTAAACATAACCTCTCGCTCGCTCTTGCTCTCTCCCACCCCCCCCCTCTCTCTCTCTCTTTCTCTTGCACTCTCTCTCTCACACACACACACTTACATTCACACATAAACAGCCTAGCACACCCACTCAACACAAACGCACACTCGAACATGTATTCTGCCAGCCTGACATGTTAGCACAGCAGTTTGTCCTTAGTCACTCTGCCACTGTCAGTTGCAGGTGAGGTCCACTGAGGTCCTTCATGGAGAGGCCTAACCAGGGGGTGAGATGTGTCTGTCTACATCTCGGATTTCTTCATGTTTGACTGGATGAGGATGACCTTCCAGCAGATCGCCAGTCACATCATCCTTATTTACTGTAGGAACTCCTAATCTCAGCAGAAACCCAGCAAGAGAAATGCTGACAGCCCACTAAATGACGACTGGTGTATTGATGCTGCTGGGGAGGCCTGGAGATGAGGGCCAGATTTTAATATGTTTCCCAGAGTGACTTGGGATCTGTTTAGATCACAGCTTTCACGTTGAGACTACATGATCCTGGGTCAGTTTATACTCTGACATTTGAAACCCCTGTGTATACCCTGCAACAGAAGGTCTGTGTGACCTAGGCAGGAAGTGTCAAGTGTGAAGCTTTTTGTGTTCTAGAATGAGGAACTGTTCTATGTCACTGTGACCAGACACCCTGCTGTAGCCATGGCAACCCAGATATATTGTGGAGCAGCGATTCTCAAAAGTTTGGGGCCAGGGAACCCTTACAGGGGAGAATATTATCCGAGTGTAGGCCCCATAATCATAACACCCATTCAGCATACCCATTGTGCTCTTAAATTGACACAATATACTTGTTTTATTGGTGCAATAATCTGTAGATTATTATATTTTTTTACTAACACAGCACAAATGGCAACCACTGTTGTAGAGCTCACAAAAGCTAAGAATTTGAATGATAATAACCATAATACAAATCTAACAGTTCTCTTACAAAAAAAAGACAATGAGAACAATTTGAAGGTTATATCATTGGAACAGTCATGTTCAGTAAGGTGATATATTCTAAATATAAATATATATATATATAAGTCAAACATCTGCAGAAAAGCACTCGAACACCTTTTAAAATAACTAGACATTTCTACTTCAGCTTCCTATTCAATGAGGGGCATGGTCAGTGAGTGTGTGTCTTTCTGTGAATGAGGAACTTTCTGGGCTTTATAAATCTCTGGTTGGAAGTCTGTGGATCACCACTGGAGAGCCACAAGTCTTCCAGAAGCTTCATCTCTTCCTCAGAACAACCTAACAGGTGAGTGTGAACCAACAGTTCTTTTTAATGCTGAGAGTGAAAACAACAACTCTCAAATAACTTTGGGCGGAATTAATTTGGTATTCTTTTCATGAAAAGTAATCAAAATCAAAAAGTGTGTGATTAGTGACTGGAATGTAAACATACATATTCTCATGTTTTATGGAACAGGAAGACTACTAGCCAAAGGAACTTTTTTTCACAGCATTTCTTTGTCCCTCACTTTCTGTCCTCTCTTTCTCCATTCACCACCTTGCCCCACCATTCTCAACATAGCGGTGTAAGAACCTGTTACTATCACTTCACCATGAGACGTTCTGCCAACACTGGACTGGTGCCTGCCTTGGCCAATGCTGGACATTTCAGGACAGCACGTCCTTCCTCTAATGCTAGGTCCCATGAGATAAAGAAGTTTGTACCATTTGATGACAGGGAAAGAAGAAATTATTCTACACTAGCTTCATATGGTAATGACAACTAGAATAAATGTTGTTCTTGTGTGACAACATCACCCCTCAGAACTGCTGACATCATCACATCTCTTCACCATCCATCTCTGTGGCCCTCCATTCCTCTATTCTTCCAATCTTTTATACGTTCATTCCTCCCTTCAATGCTGAATTAACCTGTGTGTGCTTGTATTAGACATTTCCAGCCTCAACGTGGTCTCAGTGGACATGATGCAGAATAGAAACAAGGTGGAGCATCAAACCACCAGGTACAAATACTCCCAGCTCATCATACGCAGGGGACAGGAGTTCTTCATAACCGTGACCTTCAATCGACCCCTGAGGCCCTCTGATAAATTCCAGCTGGAGTTCATGATTGGTGAGCTGCTCCAGGTTGAGTTCTTCAACATTTAAAGGAAATTTTGCTTTTTATGAAGAGGCAATGTAAAGTTTTTCTGCACTGGAAAAGATAAATCAACCTTACTGCAATGAAGTTTGTCCAGTACCGATATGCATAAGTTGTTTGAGTAGAAATACATGTTTTTACATTATACAGAATCCAGATTGGTTGTAAGATGAAGATGTCAGAATGATACCAGCCAAGCGCTGAATTCACAGCTGCTGATGTGTGTCTTATCTCCAAAGGGAGGCTGCTAATGACTGCAGCTTGTCTGTAAAGATGGAAATAACAAGAGCTCCTCTGCTTCCCCCCTTTCGTCTTTCTTCTGTCCCCCCTTTCCTCTCCCCTCCTCTCCATCTTCTCATCTCCTCCCAAACCTCACACTCTTCACCCCCTTCTTCCCTCTCTTTCCACCACTTGTCTCCCAACTTCCCTCCTCTTCTCCCACTTTCTGGTTCCCAGGTGCCAACCCATCAGTCAGTAAAGGATCCATGATTGTGGTGCCATTTGACGGCACCTCTGGAAATTCATGGACAGGAAGGAGGGTGAGCGAGCAAGGTGCCATGGTGACACTGGGTATCATTTCAAATCCAGAAGCGATATTTGGAAAGTTCCAGACCTGCGTGGCCATCTTGCTGCCCAATGGAATCATCCGGACTAAACTGAACTCCGACACTGACTTCTACCTGCTGTTCAACGCTTGGTGCCCTGGTCAGTACAGCTGAAGTTGTGGTGGGTTTAGAAGTGGGTATCCCAGGTAGTCAAGTAAGAAGTGTATTTACATTTAGCAGATGCTGTTATCCAGAGCAATTTAAAGCACATACAGGGAAATTCCCCTGTGAAGTAGGGTGAAGTCATTTGCGCAAGGACACAACATCATGTTGCCTCAGCCAGGAATCAAACTAGCAACTTTCTGATCTCTAACCCAACAGTGTAACCACTCAGCCACCTGAAAAATTGTAGTCGTTGGTAAAATGTTTCTCCACTCTTCATCTTACAGTATGAACATAAATGCAAATCATATGGACTAAACCTCTCAGAATACTTGAATAGAACATTTTCGGAAATTACCTTGTGATGATTAAAACTATATATAAAACTACGTAGACTATGTGTCCATGAATGTAGAGTACCAACCCTGGACTGTGTGTGTGCTCTCTTTAGATGATGAAGTGTTTCTGAACAACGATGCAGAAAGGAATGAGTATGTGCTGAACGATAATGGAGTCTTATACATGGGACATACTGAATCGGTGACGCGCAGAATGTGGTTCTATGGCCAGGTACACACGGGTGCGCACACACACACACAGGCAGATGCCCTAGACACACACATATTTACAGCCTCAAGCTCCTTGCGTGTGTTCCAGTTTGAGCGTGGAATACTGGATGCCTGCATCTACATTCTAGATGCTTGTAATATGCCTATTGACTACAGGGGCAACAGTGTCTACATCTCCAGACAGGCATCAGCCATGGTGAGTGTGCAAGGCAACAACATACATGTAACCTTTTAACCGATTTCCATGGTATTACTGCCAACTTGTTCATCTTGGTATAACTTTATTCTGCTTTACCAGATGTAATGCTTTAAATGCTCTGGTACTTAGTATTTGTTGATCAAAACTATTCTTTTTCCAAAACATTACATACAGATTAACTCAGATGATGATGATGGGGTGATAATGGGACGATGGGATGAAGACTATTCTCTGGGAACGGCTCCTGATCTGTGGACAGGCAGCACACAGATTCTGCTGAAGTATGCAAGCACGCGCTCACCTGTCCTCTATGGGCAGTGCTGGGTCTTTGCTGGAGTGTTCAACACCTGTGAGTGGACCCCAACACAGAAGCATACACACACACATCATCAAGTATACGCACAGCCTCAGAAACACTCAAACCTCTCTTCATCCAATCCCACCCCCAGTCCTGCGTTGTCTGGGAATCCCATCTAGAGTCATTACAAACTATGGCTCTGCCCATGACAACGACGGCAAAATAAAGATTGACGTAATCTTTCTCCCCAACGGAGAACGAGAGGGTAAAACAGACTGCATCTGGTAGGTCCATCAGCCATGCATCAACCAATAATAATAGGACACAAGAAGCAAAAATAGTGTGGAGATGCCGGCTCACCATTTGCTCTTTGTTCAACTTTGGTCTGCTTCTCTCTCCTCCATATTTGACTCTATTCTATTCTGTTCTATTCTAGGAACTACCATTGCTGGAATGAGGCGTACATGAGCAGGAATGATCTGCCTGCAGGTCTGGGAGGCTGGCAGGTAGTGGATGCCACTCCACAGGATACAGGAAGTGGTAAGACACACGCTCAGCCACTTACAAACTCACAGAGACACGAAGACATTAAAACAAACGCACACACACTACTGAAGGTTATGAGTTGATGAAGCTCTGTAACTTGCAGGATATTTTCGTTGTGGTCCAGCATCAGTCAAGGCCATCAAGCAGCGTCAGGTCTCTTATCCCTTCGACATGAATTTTGTCTTAGCTGAGGTAAGAAATGCTGCTTAAAGATGGAGATATTGCAAAGTGAACAAACAGGAAGATCTTTGATGTTTCTCCCTCTCTCCTCTTCTTTCTCTCTCCCCACCAGGTTGCCAGTTATGTGGTGTTCTATAACCGTGCTGAGTCTGGAGTTCTGACCCCCTTCCACACAGACAAAACTTGCGTGGGAAAGTTGGTCCTCACCAAGTCTGTGGGCAGTAATGAGCCAGCTGACATCACAAATACATACAAGACCCCTGTTACAAAGGCTATTCAAGCCTTTAAGACTGGGGGTGCAAAGGGTAATGCATTTACCCTTTTATGGTAGAAGTGCAACTCTTAACATCACTCAGAAATTTTCCAAAAACATTTAATCTGGTTTTTAAGTTAATTAGAAAATCCAAGTTTTCATCCCAACAGTTAGGATACACCCTATCCACTTGTGTGACACCCAGTTGTTCACACGCCCTCTCTGATTGTCCATGTCTTCAATAGGCAGTAGTCCAGATGATCCAGGAGTGGCCTTGGAGAGCGACGACCCTGAGTTTCCAGGAACCACAGTCACAGCATCGTTCCTGGTCAACCAAGTCCAGCTGGAGCAGGACTTTACCTTGACTATTGAGTTTACCAACCCAGGGGGAGTTGAGTTGAACATAAAGGTGGGATGTACTGTAGAAATGTGTATAAATGTGCATATATTGTATTTATTTACATGTAAACCTGTTTATGCATTGTGTGTGTATAAAACCTTGTCTCCATTCTTTGTTGGTTCATCCATCCCAGGCCAACTTGTTTGGCAGTGTGGCCTTTTATACTGGAGTGCCGTCCAAAAAGTTCAAGGATGAAAACTTGGATGTCACCGTCGGTCCATCCTCGAGTGAGTGTGAGCCCCTCTGGGTATCAGAGAGAGATTGAGAGGATAAACATGTCCAAAAACCTTCCTCTCTTCCTCCTCTCCCTCCACTCCCTCCTTCCTCTCCTCCTCTCCCCCCTCTCCCCTCATCCTGCTGTTCTCTTCCAGCTGAGCATGTCTTGGTGAAGGTGTTGGCAGTGGAGTACATGCCCACCATCGGCTCTCTGTCCAGCCTCTACTTCACTTTGAAAGGACGAACCTCTGACAACCAGGAATTTGCTGCTGCGAAGGTCGTCACTCTGCAGGTTCCTGCTCTCATTATTGAGGTCAGGAAACACAAACACACTCTCTTATTTTCTTTCTCTTTGGCACCATCGCTCTTTTTTCTTTTTCTCTTATTTCCTTTATCTAACCCCCAACCCACTCCCACCCATTAGCTTCATTTCTCTTTCTCTCTCACACTTATCGTGACAATATTGTTTTGTGGGTTCCCAGGTGAGTGAACAACCCCATCTGGGTCAGGTGACGTATGTCACAGTCAGCTTCACCAATCCCTTCACCTTCTCTCTGGACAACATCTCCATCAGCTGTGAGGGATCTGGCCTCCTGGACTTCAAAATCAAGCAGTACAGGTGACACCCCCCCTTACACACACACATACAGTCATACTCATATACAACACACATCTTTATAGACAGTATTTCAACACTGTAAACGATGTGTGTGTGTGTCTGTGTGCGTGCAGTGTGATAGCTCCAAACGACACTATCACCTGGGTCCAGTCATGCATTCCAGATAAGACAGGAACAACTCGTGTTACCGCCTTCCTGGACTGCAAAAAGCTCAGTGGTGTCAGCGGCATCCTGGATGTCCTTATCCTACCCTGATTGGCTCGGCAGGAGAAGACCTGCCCACTTGTGACCTTTGCATGTTATTTTTGTTGTCGTTTTTATTTCCTGGAAATTAACTAATTTCAAGTCACCTGTTCCCCATTCACATTTTAAACTGCCTGTGGAGTTTTTATTAACAAAATAATTTGTGGTTTTGAAAAATTATCTGTCTTTGAAAACAATGCAAACCAAATATTTTAGATTTATAAAATCTTGATATCATTATCTTATCAAATGCTTGTCCTATTATCTTCTTTTCAATCTGAAATATGTTTAGACAGTAAAAATTATACTATTTCCAAATATGAATCTGGCTTTGAAGACATTTTAACAGACATAACAAGACCTGTCAAAACCAGTTGAAACTTTGATCTTGGACATAATCATTGTATTAATCTTCTGTTTTGATGCAATTAATAATATTTGTGTTAGTAAAAACTTTGCTTAGCCAATTCTGATCAATAAAGCATTCATAAAATCATTACACTGCTGTGTTTTGTTGAAAACTGTCAATGGGCAATGAGGAGCAGCACTAGAGGGCAATGAACACTATGGGAAAGATGAACGTAAGTGCGTTTGTGTGTGAATGTGTGTGTGAGTTTGGTATGTGTGTGCTGGAGGGAGTTAGAGGAAGATGGGCCAGTAAGCACGAGGAAGATGTTGGAGAAGCTTCCAAACAACAGGTTCTTCGTTCAGCTTCAGTCATTTTGTTAATCAGTTAATTTGTGAAAAAGTCAGTGTTTGATCTGAAATACATGATCTTCAAAACAGGGTGGGTTTGGGAGCAAATCTTGCTGTGCCATCCATGGCTTCATCACGTTATGGAATCAAGGTGATCGATCAAACGTATATTTTCAAATTCTTGCCCTTCTGCCTGTACCCGTCGAATCAACTCAATAGAATACATGATGTTGATTTCTCACAGCTTTGCTCTAAAAGTAACACTGATCACTGTGCAACACACACACATTGTCCAATGTGTACACTGGCAATTCCCCATTTATGCCACTAGAGGCCACTTGCTCACCCTTCAAGCAGCATTTGGATGAGAGAGGAAGAAGACCCAAGTCTGGGATCTCCCACAATACACCCTCAACCATGCCCTCAACCCTCCTCGTTCTGAGGAGGATTCCCTCCATAAAATGTGATCTCGTTATGAATGGATAGGTTTGAGATTTGTACAATTTGATTTGTGGAGACAAACAGGCTTCCACCTGAACTCCATTGTAGAATCAGATTTCCTTTAAGGATTGTGGTCCCTCCCCTCAAGAGCACCAGGGCCCAACTCAAGCTCTTCCCCTGTCTGGCTTCCCAATGGTGGAATGAACTCCCCAACTCCATCAGAAATACAGACTAGACAATAATAACACTTATGCCCGTATGTTATTTGTAGACTTCAGCTCTGCTTTCAACACTGTCATCCCTTCCAAGCTGATCACCAAACTTGGAGAGCTGGGCATCAACACCTCCCTCTGCCACTGGATTATGGACTTTCTGACCAACCGACCACAGCATGTTAGGTCAGCCCACTCCTGCTCCTCCACCATCACACTCAACACAGGTGTACCACAGGGATGTGTGCTCAGCCCGTTCCTCTACTCTCTCTTCACCCATGACTGCAAGCCAATGTATAGATCCAACTCCATCATCAAGTTTGCTGATGACACCACGGTGATCGGCCTCATCACTAACAACGATGAGACAGCCTACAGAGAGGAAGTACAGCGGCTGGCCATGTGGTGTGGTGACGTTAACCTGCTCCTTAACGTCACAAAGACCAAGGAGCTAATCGTGTACTTCAGGAAGAAGAGGGGAGACACGCACGACCCTATCTCCAGCTATAAGTTCCTGGGGATCCACATCTCCGATGACCTGTCCTGGATTACAAACACCTCCGGCCTGATCAAGAAGGCTCACCAGCGTCTCTTTTTCTTGAGAACAAGAAAGAAACACCACCTGTCCTCAGCTGTCATGGTGAACTTCTACCGCTGTGCGATCGAGTGCATCCTGACGAACTGTGTTACAGTGTGGTACGGGAACTACACAGTCGCAGAGCGCAAGGCACTGCAGCGGGTGGTGAAAACTGCCCAACGCATCACTGGGACTATTCTTTCGTCCATTGAGGACATCCAGAGGAAGCGCTGTCTGCGTAGAGCTCACAGCATCCGAAGAGATTCCTCACACCCCGCCCATGAACTGTTTGCCCTCCTGCCCTCCGGCAGGCGCCTCAGGAGTCTCTGGACTAAAACCAGCAGACTGAGGAACAGCTTCTTCCCCAGAACTGTGACACTCCTGAACTCCACTAGACCCCCGCCCCCCCATAAAACCCCCGCCACCCTATATTTGCACATTTCTGTTTGTTGATTTTGCACCACTTGCATATCTGTCCATTTTGCACGTCTGTTCATTTTGTTCATTTTACACATCTGCTCATTGCATCTTTTGCACTAACTGTACATACATGCAACCCGGTAATTTCTGTTTAATTTCTGTTTAATACTGTAGTATATTGTACTATACAGCTGCACATTTGTCTAAAATCACTTGAATCTGTACATACCCTGTATATTATGATTATACTGTTCATACTATGTATATTCTGAGTATACCCATATTTATTATATTCTGTTGGATTAACTGTTTTGCACTTCTGGTTGGATGCTAACTGTATTTCGTTACCCTGTACTTGTACCTGTGTAATGACAATAAAGTTGAATCTAATCTAATCTAGACTGTCTCCTCACCTTAAAACAAAACTAACTTGTTCCGATAGTTTAATGGCACTTTGAAATATCAGCTGGTGTTCAGAATCAGAATTACTTCACTGAGGGGAAACTCTTTTGAGTTTTTGTTGTTGCTTTATGTTCACTTCCTACAAGCAGACTATTGCCCATTGCCCATCGGCGGTACCTGCCTTAAATTTGTAAATTGACCAGCTCTCATAGTTTCTCAAGATGTATGTTTCATAATCTATGAACCCGCTTTGCTCTTTTGTAATGCTCTCTCTTGTAAGTCGCTTTAAAAACCCACGCTGGATGTACATTTGTGTATATTATACATTACAACTTTTAAGACTGTCTGTATAACCCTAATTCATTTGACTGGACATTGACCACTGCTTCTCTGCAACATATGCAGTCTGTGTACATTTTTATATTCTGTACCATAAATACCCATAGTTGTGTATATTATACATTACTACCACCACATTCTCTATTTTATGTTATTGTATCTTCCGATCTGTATATACTGTATCCTAGCACTCTATTTTGCTCCAAGCCTTTCACCCCGTGTGTGCAGTTATTTTATTTTATTGAATCCCCCATTTTATTTAATCCCCCTACTCCTTCATCCCGGTCTACTCTCTTACCCCTATACCCTTACCCCATGTGCACTGACAAGACTGATTCAGATTCTGATGAGGACCAGATTTTAATGTTTCCCAGAGTGACTTGGGATCTGTTTAGATCACAGCTTTTACATTGAGACTACATGATCCTGGGTCAGTTTATACTCTGACATTTGAAACCCCTGTGTATACCCTGCAACAGAAGGTCTGTGTGACCTAGGCAGGAAGTGTCAAGTGTGAAGCTTTTTGTGTTCTAGAATGAGGAACTGTTCTATGTCACTGTGACCAGATACCCTGCTGTAGCCATGGCGACCCAGATGTACTGTGGAGCAGCAATTTCTAACCTGTGAACTGCTCGGACACCACAGTAATGAAAACTAAATTATGAAAAATTAATCAACGTGAAAATATTCATATATAGCTTTCTGTTAGTAAATGAGTATTCATATTATTACTCATTTAAGACATCATTTGTTCTTTTAATTCATGACTGAAACCCAAATAGTTCTACGCTTTGCACGTCAACAAAAGATCATCTGATATTTTGATGTTAGCTGGGATAGAGTAGCAGGCTAACATACTTTCACTAAATAATTGATCCGTCATACTTGTTCTCTATGAGTAATGTTGTCAGTTTCTAACAAAAATCTGGAAACAGGAGAGAACTGTGTATGGGTGACCTGTTACTGGTCAATTAAAAAAGCAACAGGTCATAGCTAAGAGGCTCAACGGTTAAGGCGTTGGCCTCATGATCGGAAGGTTGTGAGATCGAGCCCCCACTGTGGCTATGTGATGTTGTGTCCTTGGGCAAGGCACTTCACCATACCTGCCTCAGGGAGAATGTCCCTGTACTTACTGTAAGTCGCTTTGGATAAAAGTGTCTGCTAAATGAATAAATGTAAATGTAAGCGTTAACAAAACCTGTAATACACACTGTAAACACATTGTAAAGGCTAATACAGTGCCATCATCTGAAATAAACATCAAAGAAATGTAACAATTACTGTCTCAGACAGGTTAATATTACACAATAGATGTCATAAATATGTGGATATGCCTTTAACTTTCATTGTTTGGCAGACAGAGAACAAACTTGAAGAGCACTCAGTTCCAGAGCTAAATGAATTTAAACCAGCATATTTAAATATCTTACCAGGAAATTGGATCAGTAGTGTTGAAATTAAATGCTAGATTTGGGAAAAATATGACCTACTGTGGAATCAATTGGATTGTACAGTTTTTGCCAAAATGGACATTTGGTATATTGTGAGATTCAAAAACTGCAAAGATTTGATGTAAAAATTAATCAACATTTTAAAATGACTGTGATTATCATTCAAGGTCAGGTTCACCTCAAGAACATCCTAGTTAGCACTTTCTATCTCAACTTCCTCTTCAATGAGGGGCATGGTCAGTGGGTGTGTGTGTGTGTGTGTGTGTGTGTGTCTTTTTGTGAATGAGGAACTTTCTGGGCTTTATAAATCTCTGGTTGGAAGTCTGTGGATCACCACTGGAGAGCCACAAGTCTTCCAGAAGCTTCATCTCTTCCTCAGAACAACCTAACAGGTGAGTGTGAACCAACAGTTCTTCTTAATGCTGAGAGTGAAAACAACAAACTCTCAAATAACTTTGGGCAGAATTAATTTGGTATTCTTTTCATGAAAAGTAATCAAAATCAAAAAGTGTGTGATTAGTGACTGGAATGTACACATACATATTCTCTTATTTTATGGAACAGGAAGGCTGTAGCCAAAGGAGCTTTTTTCAAAGCATTTCTCCGTCCCTCACTTTCTGTCCTCTCTTTCTCCATTCACCACCTCGCCCCACCCCTCTCAACATAGCGGTGTAAGAACCTGTTACTATCACTTCACCATGAGACGTTCTGCCAACACTGGACTGGTGCCTGCCTTGGCCCATGAGGGAAGATTCAGGATTGCATGTCCTTCTTCTAATGCTGTGTCCCATGAGATAAAAAAGTATGAACCCTATTACAAGAACACGGAAGACGGACATGATTCTACACTAGTTTCAGATGGTAATGAAATCTAGAATGAGTTGTGCTTGTTTGACAACATCACCCCTCAGAACTGCTGACATCACCACATCTCTTCACCATCCATCTCTGTGGCCCTCCATTCTATTCTTCCAATCTTGTATACGTTCATTTCTCCCTTCAATGCTGAATTAACCTGTGTGTGCTTGTATTAGGCATTTCCAGCCTCAACGTGGTCTCAGTGGACATGATGCAGAATAGAAACAAGGTGGAGCATCAAACCACCAGGTACAAATACTCCCAGCTCATCATACGCAGGGGACAGGAGTTCTTCATAACCGTGACCTTCAATCGACCCCTGAGGCCCTCTGATAAATTCCAGCTGGAGTTCATGATTGGTGAGCTGCTCCAGGTTTAGTTCTTCAACATTTAAAGGAAATTCTGCTTTTTAGGAAGAGGCAATGTAGATTATAATTAACTTATGTATGTGAAAACCTCACACTCCCAGGTGCCAACCCGTCAGTGGTTAGAGAAACCATGATTGTGGTGCCATTTGACGGCACCTCTGGAAATTCATGGAAAGGAAGGAGGGTGAGCGAGCAAGGTGCCATGGTGACACTAGGAATCATTCCAAGTCCAAAAGCGGTATTTGGAAAGTTCCAGGCCTGCGTGGCCATCTTTCTGCCCAATGGAATCATCCGGACTAAACTGAACTCCGACACTGACTTCTACCTGCTGTTCAACGCTTGGTGCCCTGGTCAGTACAGCTGAAGTTGTGGTGGGTTTAGAAGTGGGTATCCCAGGTAGTCAAGTAAGAAGTGTATTTACATTTAGCAGATGCTGTTATCCAGAGCAATTTAAAGCACATACAGGTAAATTCCCCCTAAGGCAAGTAGGGTGAAGTGCCTTGCGCAAGAACATAACATCATGTTGCCTCAGCCAGGAATCAAACTGGCAACCTTCTGATTTCTAACCCAACAGCCTAACCACTCAGCCAGCTGAAAAACTGCAGTAGTTGGGATAATGTTTCTCCACTCTTCATCTTACAGTGTGAACATAAATGTAAATCACATAGACTAAACCTCTCAGAATATTCTCATAGAAAATGTTCTGAAATGACCTTGTGGTGATCAAAACTATATATAAAACTACGTAGACTATGTGTCCATGAATGTAGAGTACCACCCTGGACTGTGTGTGTGCTCTCTTTAGATGATGAAGTGTTTCTGAACAACGATGCAGAAAGGAATGAGTATGTGCTGAACGATAATGGAGTCTTGTACCAAGGAGATCATGATGCGGTGTCATACAGAATGTGGTTCTATGGCCAGGTATACACACACACGCACACAAACACACACACGCACTCATAGGCAGATGCCCTAGACACACACATATTTACAGCCTAAAGCTCCTTGCGTGTGTTCCAGTTTGAGCGTGGAATACTGGATGCCTGCATCTACATCCTAGATGCTTGTAATATGCCTATTGACAATAGGGGCAACAGTGTCTACATCTGCAGACAGGCATCAGCCATGGTGAGTCAGCAAGGCAACTACATTTCTTTAACCTTTTAACATATTTCTTGACATGACTTTATGCTGCTTTGCCAGATGTAATGCTGTGAATGCTGGTACTAAATATTTGTTGATCAAATGTCACAAAATCCTTTACTTTTCTAAAACATGACATTCAGATTAACTCAGAAGATGATAATGGGGTGGTAATAGGACGATGGGGCGGTGACTACGCCATGGGAACTTCTCCTAATCTGTGGACAGGCAGCACACAGATTCTGCTGCAGTACGCGAGCACGCAAGCACCTGTCGCCTTTGGGCAGTGCTGGGTCTTTGCTGGAGTGTTTAACACCTGTGAGTGGACCCTTTACACTTAAACACAGAATCACACACACATCATCAAGTATACACACAGACTCAGAAACACTCAAACCTCTCTTCATCCAATCCCACCCCCAGTCCTGCGTTGTCTGGGAATCCCATCTAGAGTCATTACAAACTTTAACTCCGCCCATGACAACAACGGCAACATGCAGATTGACTTGATCTTCTTCCCGGACGGAAGACCTGACCATTCCAGCACAAGGGACTCCATCTGGTAGGTCCATCACTCTGTCAATCAGCCATGCATCAACCTGTGGATAATAGAACACAGGAAGAAAAAGTGTTTTGAAGGTGCTTCAATCATCATTCTAGGAACTACCATTGCTGGAATGAGGCGTACATAAGCAGGAATGATCTGCCTGCAGATCTGGGAGGCTGGCAGGTAGTGGATGCCACTCCACAGGAGATGAGCAGTGGTACGACACACTCACACACAAACACACAGAGACACAAAGACACTGAAACAGATGCACACACACTACTGAAGGTTATGAGTTGATGAAGCTCTGTAACTCGCAGGATATTTTCGTTGTGGTCCAGCATCAGTCAAGGCCATCAAGCAGCGTCAGGTCTCTTATCCCTTCGACATGAAGTTTATCTTAGCTGAGGTAAGAAATGCTCCTTAAACATGGAGATATTGCAAAGAGAACAAACAAGAAGATCTTTCTTGCTCTCTCCTCTCCTTTGTCCCTCCCCACCAGGTTGCCAGTACTGTAGTGTTCCAGATCCGCGAGGCATCTGGAGTTCTGACCACCACCAACACAGATAATACTATTGTGGGAAAGTTGATCCTTACCAAGTCTGTGGGCAGTGATGGTCCAGCTGACATCACAAATACATACAAGACTCCTGGTGGTGAGTGGAATGTCTGATCATCCACTGATGTGACACCTAGATGTTCATACACACACACCCTCTCTGACTGACTGTCCCTCTCCTCAATAGCCATCAGTTATGATAATTCAGGAGTGGCCTTGGAGAGTGACGACCCAGAGTTTCCAGGAACCACAGTCACAGCATCCATCCTGGTCAACCAAGTCCAGCTGGAGCAGGACTTTACCTTGACTATTGAGTTTACCAACCCAGGGGGAGTTGAGTTGAACATAGAGGTGGGATGTACTGTACAAATGTGTATAAATGAGCATATATAGTATTTATTTGCATGTAAACCTGTTTATACATTGTGTGTGTATAAAACCTTGTCTCCATTCGTTTTTGTTTCATCCATCCCAGGCCAACCTGTTTGGCAGTGTGATCTTTTATACTGGAGTGCCATCAGAACATTTCAAAGATGAACATTTGAATGTCACTGTCGGTCCATCCTCAAGTGAGTGTGAGCCCTTCTGAGTGTGTTTGTCAGAGGGATTGAGATAATGAACATGTACCAAAAAACCTTCCTCCTCTCCTCTCCTCCTCTCCCTCCTCTCTTCCTCTCCCT
Organism: Neosalanx taihuensis; assembly: GCA_030340665.1. Classification (NCBI taxonomy): domain Eukaryota; kingdom Metazoa; phylum Chordata; class Actinopteri; order Osmeriformes; family Salangidae; genus Neosalanx; species Neosalanx taihuensis. The sequence continues at coordinate 10,061,715 of CM059304.1, forward strand.
CCTCCTCTCCCTTCTACTCACTTTATCTCCTTTCTTCCTCTTTATCTTCTACCTTCCCTCCGCCTCTCCCTCTGCTACCTCCTTCCCCTCCTCCTCTCCCTTCCCTCTTTCCCTCCCTCTCTCCCCTCCTTCCACTCCCTTCCTCTTCTCCCTCCCCTCCTCTTTTTCTCCTCCACTCCCTCCTCCTCTCCCTCCTCTTCTTTTTCTCTCCCTCTCTCCACTCCCTCCCTCCTTTCCTCCTCTCCTCCTCTCCTCCTCTCTTCCTCTCCCTCCTCTCCCTCCTCTCCATTCATCCTGCTGTTCTCTTCCAGCTGAGCATGTCTTGGTGAAGGTGTTGGCAGTGGAGTACATGCCCACCATCGGCTCTCTGTCCAGCCTCTACTTCACTTTGAAAGGACGAACCTCTGACAACCAGGAATTTGCTGCTGCGAAGGTCGTCACTCTGCAGGTTCCTGCTCTCATTATTGAGGTCAGGAAACACAAACACACTCTCTTATTTTCTTTCTCTTTGGCTCCATCGCTCTTTTTTCTTTTTCTCTGATTTCCTTTTCTAACCCCCAACCCACTCCCACCCATTAGCTTCATTTCTCTTTCTCTCTCACACTTATCGTGACAATATTGTTTTGTGGGTTCCCAGGTGAGTGAACAACCTCATCTGGGTCAGGTGACGTATGTCACAGTCAGCTTCACCAATCCCTTCACCTTCTCTCTGGACGACGTCTCCATCAGCTGTGAGGGATCTGGCCTCCTGGACTTCAAAATCAAGCAGTACAGGTGACAGCCCCCCTTACACACACACATACAGTCATACTCATATACAACACACATCTTTATAGACATTATTTCAACACTGTAAACGATGTGTGTGTGTGTCTGTGTGCGTGCAGTGTGATAGCTCCAAACGACACTATCACCTGGGTCCAGTCATGCATTCCAGATAAGACAGGAACAACTCGTGTTACCGCCTTCCTGGACTGCAAAAAGCTCAGTGGTGTCAGCGGCATCCTGGATGTCCTTATCCTACCCTGATTGGCTCGGCAGGAGAAGACCTGCCCACTTGTGACCTTTGCTCACCAATCAAGAGCAAGCAATGCAAAGCTTTAGTAGCGTATATTATTTTTTGGGGTTATTTTTAGTTCCTGGGTACGGCTCCTGCATTTGAAATAAGCAAATTAACTCATTTCAAGTCACTTAATCCCCATTCAAATTCCAAACTGCCTATGGAAGCTACATCAGAAAGATCTTTGAGGTTTTGAAACACAATCTGTCTTTGAAAACAATGCAAACCAAATATTTTAGCTTCATACAATCTTGATAATTTCATTATCTTATCAAATGCTTGTCCTATTCGCCTTTTTTTAATTTGAAATATGTGTAGACAGTAAAAATGATACTTCTCTATTTCCAAATATGAATCTGTCTGAAACATTTTAAAAGTTGAAACCTTGGTCTCGGACATAACCATTGTCTTAATCTTCTGTTTAGATGCAATTATTAATATTTGTTTTAGGAAACGCTTTGCTTAGCCAATTTTGATCAATAAAGCATTCATAAAATCATTACACTGCTGTGTTTTGTTGAAAACTGTCGATGGCCAATGAGGAGCAGCACTAGAGGGCAATGAACACTATGGGAAAGATGCATGTGCATGCGTCACCGGTGTTAAGTGATGCACAATATAATCTTGATAATACACTAATTATTTTTATTCGCTTCTTTTACAGTCTCACTGGCCATCACTATTTACATTTATTATTATTTTTATTCATTTATTCATTTTTTTTAAATCTGTAGGTATAGTTCAGACTTGTTCTTGTGCTGTTGATTGCCCAAGACTATTTGGGGAATTGGCTTGAGTTCCATCCTATCCTGTCAGCTGACATTTATGTTGATGGTGGCCACGCCCACCATTATGACAAGAGCCTCTGTCTATCTGACTTCCTTTGCTTCTCCTTCTACTCCAGGAAGACAGGAAGTGTGTTGTATGTGTGAAGGAAACTTTTCGTCAAATACATATCTAACTGATAATCAAGTTAATTATATGACACAAGCACTGTTGTTATCCTGGTTTTGTCCAAACTATTAGCTGTGTTTGTCCACAGGGCTGACAGCCTTTGAGAAACCTGGAAGTGAAGTTTAGCGTGGAACTAAAACAACCAGGTTGTTCTGTGTGTCTTTTACACAAACAGGGTTACATCCATTCAGTAGATACAATACAGTATCTTTCATTTTGCGCTTATGCTACTGTCTTGTAAGTCAGACCACACTAGGTGTTTTGAGTTTCCCCCTCCCCACTTCCCTGGTTCTCTCTGTGCCCCCTCTCAGAGCCAACCTGATTTGCACACTGTCCTGTGAAACCAGAATGGATACAGGATCCCCCGAATCCACATCACTGTGATCAAGCAGCATGCCCCAGGTGGAGGGTTTTGGGTTAGATGCACACACATTGTTAATTATTTCCACTTGATCAAGTGGAGAGTGAGTTATGTGTTTTAGCAGGAAACCCACAAGATGTCCACAGAAATACACATTTAACGCTGTTCATTTTATCGATAAGGGGTGTTCTACTCCTGTTAAAAATGATGGATAAACGCCTATGCATTTTGAAATTGTGATGTTGGACTTCCATCTGGATCAGCTTAGCTGTACTTTTACCCAACTCATCAACATTTGCTGATTTCTCTATGGCAGCTTTGCTCAAAGGATATTGACCTCAGTGCAACATGCACACAGTGTTGTGTGTGAATGTGTGTGTGTAAGTCAGTTATACAATGCCCCTCAGGCCAAGGTTCACACCTTCAAGTTCCCATTTCTGCCGCTAGAGGGCTCCTGCTCACCCTCCAAGCACCATGTGGATCAGAGAGGAGGAAGGCCTAAGTCTGGGATCTCCCACAATGCACCCTCAACCCTCCTCCTTCCGAGGTAGAAACAATTTGTCCATCCCATAAGATGTGATCTAGCTATGAATGGATAGGTGTAAGATGTGTAGAGACAAACATGCTTCCACCTGTCCTGTCATGTAAGATCATATTTCCTTCGATGAGGGCAGCATGGTGGGAAGGAAACTTGGAAGGAGGGAGGAAAGAAAGAAAGAAAGAAAGAAAGAATGAAAGAAAGAAAGAAAGAAAGAAAGAAAGAAAGAAAGAAAGAAAGAAAAAAGAAGGAAGCAAGAATCTACATCAGTACATCTTTACTTACCACTGGCACCATATTACAAGTTAAACTAAATCAAAGTAAAACTAACGGTAACAGTGCATCAACTGTTTTGACCACCTGGTACTCGAGCCAGCATAATTCCTGGCTGGTTTCTGTTGTTGACTAAACATTGTGTGTGGATCCATGAATGTATCTAGTTACAGATGTAGGGTTGTGTGGTTGTTCTGTCGAAGGTGTTCTACGGTGGAGACACCTGACACTGGTCAGGCTGTGTCTGTGGGGGTGGCACACTGCTGGTGTGGAGGTTCCTATGTGCTCTGTCATTGGAGATGCATGATGCTAGGTTTTGTGTTCAATATATATATGGCGTGCTGGAGGAAGTGTGTGGTTACTTGCTGCTATGATGCTGTTGCCAAGACAGCAGGTTGAGAGAGGGGCTCTGGTCAGCCATCCCTATACCACACATCACACATTACTACAGCTCTGGAGGATCGTCTTGACATTTTAGATGGTCATGTCACAACAAACACAAACAAGATGTATGAAAAGACATGCTTAAACAAACACACACACACACACACACACACACACACACACACATACAGCAACCATCTAACTGACAGAGCAGCAGCTTCTAACCCAGCTACAGGTCAATCATTTACTGCTGCTGATAGTTAGCCAGGGACACACACTTGGACATTATCATTTTCCCATATGAGAAGCTGAGTTGGTGTGTGTTGTGGGGTTGTTGACTAGGAGTTGATGTTCTACTATTGGCCAGGGGTGGCAGGAAAGGGGGTCAAAAAGCTCAACTACTGAAAAGGAAAAAAGAGAGAGGGAGGAAGAGAGAAGGATGGACAATCGGTTACCAAGACAGACAGGTGATGGACAGACAGACTCAGAGATCCAAACAGGTAGAGCAGTCTACATTAAAGTAGTCAGGCTTCCAGACAGGCAGGCAGGCAGGCAGCCAGGCAAGGCAGGTCAGAGCTAAAAGCACTTCAGCACTCCAAACTATTTGGATCCCTTGACAGGGCAGAAGAGAGCTTCATGTTACTACCTCAATACAGTCTGTCCCTCCTCTCTCACCCCTCTCATTATTTCTCTTTCTTTCTCATTATCGTTCCCCCCTCTCTGTCAGTCTGTACTGGGAAGGTGGGTAAGGTCGGTCTCTGCCTGGTCTTAACAGGTCCTCCTGGGGATGTGTCTCTAGTCAGGGTGTTGCCCTGGGGTCAGAGGTCAGGGAGCTCTGTTAACCATTTATTTCCCTGTATGGGTCTCTAGTTCCAGTCCCTGGGTGACAGGTTTCTAGTTCCAATCCCTATCTTGTAAACCTTTCTTACCCTCAAGGTGGCACGAGGATGACAGACATACCGTAGATAGAAATTACTCTCTCAAAAAATGTAAGCTACAAATCATATATTCTTCATGTTATCAAATACCACTCCCCCACATCCCCAACTCAAACGGCTGGACTTAATAAAATAATCAGCTTGTAAAAACAGCCTGTACAAGTTGCCAGCATGCACACTGGGTCTGTGTTCAGGCAGGCAGGCTGTTTTGGAGCAGCGGAGGCAGCAATGGAAGGCAAACAACTGTTACCTACAAATCATCAGTCACCATTGGAAACCGGTTTTTCTCCCCCTCCACTCCCCTCCCCGCGCTGTTATCTTTTCATTGACTATGGAGCTCAACCCCCCCCCCCCTCCTCCCCCGCCAACAAACAAAAAAAAACGACACGTGCAAACGCAAAACAGCGCGCTGCAAAAGTTTTAACCGACAAAGAAGTTTGAGATCTTGGAGAATACAGAGATCAGGTCCGACTGTCATGTCAGACATACGAGTAGATGGGAGGGGAGTATAAGAGGGAGTCTGCTCGCCTCAGTCTCAGCCAGTTGAGCAAGACTGCCGCATATCGTTGTCATCCCCCACACTACCAACAGGTGTTAAACTCATGTGACTTGTCTCGTGTCATCCACACAGTTGTACTAAATACAAAAGGTTTTCATCGACGCCATCACATTTAGGACGAACTATTATGTTCAATGGATTGCAATTTGAGTCGATAGTTAAGTTTTCCTGAAAGCGGATTGGAGATGATGCACGCGGGTTGCTTCCTCCCACCGCTCGCGCACGATGGATGAATCCACCCTTTTGTTGCTTTCGGAGGGGCAAGATGGTTTGTTCCTTGGCAACCGAGACCGATGTCATGGTTACGTACAATAAATAACATCACACAAACTTTATATAGGTTTTAGTTTGGAGTCTCAGCGCAAGAAACACCAACGAATACTAACTTTACTGCGCGTCTTAAGTCGTTATGATTAAGGGACGACGTTTAATCCACTTTGCTCTGATGTTGAAAATATATCCAGCAATTTCGATTTTTTTTACCCGATCAATTATCTCCCGCTGACCTATAAAGTTGGTTAAATGTACTTTGTTTTATTTATGTTACCCCCCCCCCCCCCCCCCCCAAATTACCTAGTAGGCCTACCCAGTTTTGGAGACATAGGTGTGTCTTCAGCGCCACATACAAGCCTATTCTGCCCTTCGAGTTGAGAATGAGCTCATTGTTTGTCAACAGTTGAATTTGAATGTGAAAGTACAACAATTTAGAGTAAAGCAATTGATTACATTACAGTGAAGGAAACTCATCTGACCCATCATTCTGTGAGTAGCCTTTCATGGCCTGGTGGTGTGTGCAGATCAACATTGTTGGAACTGTTGGTGTGGTGTGTGATGGTTGTGAGATTAAAGGACATGGTGGTAAATCCATATATTCATGTATATTTAAATATAAATAAATATATATTTAAATATATGAATTTATTTGATATAGGTCTTAGAATGTTACAAGACAGGCTACATTTTGTTGTCATGTTGTCCTCAATATCAATCACACAAATACAACACACTGGAATATAAATGGGATTATGAAAGAAAGAAACTGCTTGATGGTTTGAGGCCAGCATTCCCAGCTGCATCCACCTCTGTCTGGCCCAGTCACTGGGAGGGTCCAGCCTCCTCTGTAGCCCGCGGGCTCCCAGCAGTGATGGGGCTGGGAGGGGTCTGGGTGTCTGTGGATGAGGGGCCTGCAGGAATGCGGGGAGTAAGACAGAAGTAGCAGAAGAAACTAAATGTTACCAACTAGATGATATGAAGGCAGAAGGTCCGAAAGGACTTCATCACCGCAATACAACGTGGAATAACTTCAACAAACATCACGTCGTTCGAGCAGCCAACAAGTCATTTGGAAAAGTTATTTATATACCAAAAGCATCTCCCCCACCCCCACCCCAACAACACACTCTGCTCGAGGTCGTCACTAAACACCGCGAGTCTACCGCTTTACGTGATTGTTGATCAACAGTGTTCTAGAACGTTAAGAAAAGAACCCGAACACTTCGACGCGTGGTCGATTCTCCCACCGTCACCGAGCGCGTGACACTTCCCCTTTTTTCTCTTACACACATTTTTATCTGAAGCAGCCGGAGCAAAAAAAATCGAGGGTACCACGCCGTCCTCCACCTCGATAAAAAAGTTTACTTTTTTTCCTCTCCCTCCCTCCCACCCCCTCCCTTTCCTTCTCTTCCCTCCCTGTTCTCTCCAGCCAGTCAGAGAGGTTCCTTTGGAGATGCTTACTGCTCGCAGCAGCCTCCCCACGTCCCCTAGGCGACTGACTGGAGCAACACGTGATGCGCTTTTTACTGATCAGGTTTAGGAGAGAGGAGAGACCAGCGCTTTGAGGGACGACTGGAAGAGGAGAGCAGAATAAAGTGCGTTTCCTCTCGCCTCTCAACTTCTTTCTCCCCCCCACCCCCCTGTTTTCCTCTTCAGGAATTCGGAGGAAAGAGTGAGGGGCAACAAAGTTGGTCGAACTTTTGCACATCCTCAGAAAACGCCATTTTGATTCCTCTCCGGAACAACTTTGCTGCTTCTTTTTTTTTTCTTTCCTCCACCCATCATCAGCAGTCACCATCATCAGTATGTCTCGGCGCAAGCAGCCCAACCCCAACAAAGTCAAACGTAAGTAAGCCTAACCAAGCTTCTCGGATTACCTTCTCCCAACTATTTACGTGTGCAACATCTTTTATGGTCGATATCGTGTCCAAATATGTGTTTGGTCAAGTTTTTAAAAACTTGCAATGGGTCCAAAGTTGAAAGAGTTTGTGCGATCGGAGATGTTTTTCCTCCGGTCTGCTTCCTAGTTTGGAAAAAGGAGCGATGCTCATCCATGATGAACCCGTCTGAGCGGAGGAATTTCACTTTGTCTCCTTCCTTCACACTCGATTATTTTTCTAACCCGCTCTATAGTTACTCATTCCCACTGTAATTCAACTTTGGTGGCTCGCTTGTTCACCTCCACGTCCGTAAAGTTTTTTTTTCAGAGTGATGGGAGCTCATGGAGGGTCAAAGTCTATTAGCTTGGTTAACTTAGCATCCAGATCACTGGTGCACTTTGATCGAAGCTGCCATGTGTCGGTATAGCCGCTAAGCTAGCTCCATTTTGACCTTGTCGAGATGTTTTCCAAACTTTTATTTTCTTCTTCTTGTTCACGACAAAAAAATGTTGACATTGTACTCTTAAGTCACAAATCGGCCCCCATTTGTCATTTCGTTTCATTTACCCGAACCGGGAAGTAAAGCGAGACTTTTTTCATCACCTTGACCATCATTTTGTGACGCCTGTTGCATCCATCCCCCCCCAGACGCATTTTTGTATCAGTTAGTTCTTTACCTGTAAAATGAACTTTGTTGACATTTGTAATTCAAACCAACATTTTGACAAGCGAACTTCTTTTGTTCATAGGCAAACTTTATTTGACGTCATATTTTACATGGAGAAGGATGCTCCACTTGCACTTAGTTGACGCTGTGCAAAGATCATACAATTTTTGCGTAGTATACTGAGCATAATATTGTTTATTTATTTATTTTTCGGTTCAAACGGTTTAAAGTTACAATTTTGTGATGAATTGATGCGTTTCTGTCTCTTGGGGAAATGCAACGTAGCTCGAGCTGGTTAGATAATGGTTGCTAGGCATTTTCCTTTTTTTTCCCCTCGCGCTCGTCGACTGCTCGTGCGCGCTTACAGGGGGCGCGTGTTTGTAGTTGTCTTAAAAAAAAAACTAAAATTTCCGCTCGAGACAAGTTGTTTGCGGATGATGCTTGTGACTGTTAAGCGCATGTCAGTCGATTATAAGACGCGGTGGTTGAAAATGGCAGCTTCAAAACGTTTTTTGTGTGTGTCGAAGATAAACGGGGCGATGATCATTTTCTTCTCTCATCTCCTCTCCTCTCTCCGTCCTCTCCTCTCTCATCTCCTCTCCTCTCACCTCTCCGGGTGTTCGGAAGGAGGCAGGGAGGAGAGACCAGATCCGGATGAGCAGTTCGCATTCCATTACGAAATTCTACACTGTAGCCGCGCAGGCCCACGGCGACAGCCTTGATCAAACACATTCAGTTAGGGACAGGCCCAGCTTCTACACCCCTAACACTACCCAAAACACTGGATTCATATAAAGGTGCAAATCACAATTTATTCAAGTTGATGGCATTTTAGATCGTGTGAAAGAATCAGGCAACTTAAGACGTTAAGTCGCCTGGTAGCAACAGGAGGGGCATGATGTGTGTGTGTGTATAAGGGAGGGGGGGGGGGCGGCTGAGGGGGGATGGAGACTCGCAACAGTTGTTCTTATCAACCTAGTGGGGAGTTCCTGCCTCTCATAGTCCCAGCCTCTCTGCAAATCCATGTTCCGTGTAGTGAACCAGTTTATCTGGTCTAAAAACAAAACCAAAAAAAGAAAGAAGATGATTTAGTTTGGAGAAGCTGTTGTGCTGTGGATGGTGCTGAGGATGTGGAAGTGGCTGATTCATCCTGCCCAACACTTCCAGTCAAGTGAAGGCATGTAGAATGGAGAGGAGGGGTGGAGGGGATAGTGTTATAGTTTGTGGAGTCATTCTTTCTTTTTATCCTTTCTTTTATTGTTGAGTAAGGATGAACTGAGCAACGACTCAAACAAAACTACATTTGGTTTTCCGATGGGTTTTCACACAGGTTCATCTTTAATGAGACTTTTTGTTGTTGTCCTTTTGACATTTGTGGATATGAAATTGAAAGCAAGTTAAAACATGTTCAGACCTAGAGGCTGGCCTTCAGCCGTTAAGGAAAATACAATGCTATGTTAATTTTTTGAACTTGGTGAAAAAGAACCACATTATTATAATTTTTGGGCGGTTTGAAATGCAACTTTATCTGACCTGGACAGAACAAAATGGTTTACTTGATAATGAAGAATAAACTGTCAGCTATAAATTGTCCTCGTTTAAACAAGGCATTCGGTCTCCTTCAGTAATGGTGTATTTAGCATCTGATACTCTTGACTCCACTGGTAGATGGTAGTCTCTGTTGTCAAAATAGTGTTGGCTTTCTAATGACCTTAGAGAAAGAGATGCATGGCTTACTGCTAGCTTCTCTTGTCCACTATTGAGACAATGTGATCCTTATTTTGAATTCAGTAACGTCATACTTAAGATGATTTGTTTAGTGTTTGATTAATACTTTGAGACGATGACATGAATTGATGTGAATCTCACTGATGCCTTTGTTGACCTTGTTGTAAGATGTACTGGCATTTTAGTTGTCTCCTCAGTTCAGTTGTGGTATCTCCAGGTGGTGTGTGTGTGTGTGTGTGTGTGTGTGTGTGTGTGTGTGTGTGATTGTGTCTCCTAGGAGAGGTGAATGGCGGTTTGATTCATCCTCAGGGGAGAGAGGAAAAGAGGCGTCTAATTAAAAGCTCTAAACCCCCCAGGGTCTCTGCTCCACACATTAGGCTGTGATTTAGCCCTAATAAGCCCCTCTCCTCCCCCTTACCTCCCCTCCCCCCATCCTCCTCCTCCATCCCCATGGACATGTTGTTTTATTTCCTGAATGACAGTGGAGTGATTTAAAACAAAAAAAATAATCCCTCCACCTCATTCACTAACTTTTTTTCCCCCTAATCTTTTTCTCCTTTTTTATTTGTCTATTTTAACAAGCCAGTAACCTGTTGATGCTCTGAGCCAGAACTGAGGGATCAGGGGTGTGTTGTGTGGGCGGAGTCAAAACATTTGGACCAAAAGAGGGACTTGTTTTGCCACGTGTAGCTGTCAGGGCTAAACACAAGTGGTGTTGTTGGCCCAGATGCTAATGAGACCTCATCTGGGACTTCACAGTTGCACTAGCTTTCCTAGCCTAGCCTGGCTAGCCGCATTCATGCAAACAAATGGGAATCTTTAGCCTAGCATGCTCCTGGCGTTAGCCTCCTGTACTTTACGTCTTGCCTAGCCTAGCTTAGCATTGACCGACTGTGAGTATTAGCACAAGCCTCATCTCAGACAGTATCAACGAGCCTCCTTAAGGTGGGAAGGGGGTGGGGGGGGGGGTGTTGTGTCTCTGGCTGCGGAGTCCCCCCCCCCCCCCCTCCCCCCTCCTCAGAGGTGCAGCCTGCTGCTGGCTGCTGGTCCTCTCTGGTACTCTGGCTATTTATAACCTGCCTTTTTTAGATAAGATTATGTTCCATCCCCCAGCCCAGCCCAGTTCAGGGACTAGTGGGGGTAGACAGGGACCCCACTGGAGGTGTTCCTACAGGTTTATGGCAGGTTAGGCAAGGAGAGAGAGGGGGGGGGGGTTGAGGAAAGGGAGTTGAAAAGGGGCGAAGAGAGAGAGAGGGATGGGTAGAGGAAGAGGAAGAACTGAGTTATGAAGGAGATGGGGGTGGTGGTGGGGGGTTGTGAGGTGCAAGAGGCAGAAGGGGGGGGGTATATGGGAGAGGTATAAGGTTATGGAAGCGGGGAGAGGGATTGTGTGTGTGAAGGAGACTGAGAAGGCAGAAATATTTCGTTCTTGACCGTTAACATCATCTAGGCCCGATCGATTGAGCCTGCTAGGGGTCATCTCACAGGGGGATGCTAGCGTCCATGCACGAGCTCTGACCCCAGGATGCATCAGTAGAACTGACCATGCAAATTTGTCATCTTGCATGTTTGTTAGCTGCCTTCTGTATCGTGATGGGGTGGTAAGCTAGCCAGTTGGCTAACAAGCTTTTGTGTAAAGTGAAGCAAAAAAGTATAAATAAATAAGTAGTTTTGAAGTTTTCGTTACTAAGCCTGGTGGTTAGCTGTCCAGTCCATAGTGTTTTGATGCTTGGTTAAGAAGTCACTAGCTAGGTGAGTTAGCTTGCTGGTTTTGTAGTCCTGTCAGCCTGTATTCAGGTGTGGGGAAACAGAGGGTGTTCTAATGGGGGCTGCGCTGCCCTCAGTCAGTGATGAGTGAAATCTGAGTAGTGCATCCAACTGGGCTAAAGTAGGACAGCGCTGGGGCTGCCATTGTTACTGTGTGTTTCTGTGTATGTGTGTGTTTCTTTGAGTGTGTGTGTTTCTGTGTGTGTGTGTGCATGCTAACTTACAGATCCCACTTCAAAGAGTTTAAACAACAAAAAGTTCAGTCTTGTGCTGAACTTCCGTTACAGGTGTGGGCATCCCAGCTGTCGCATGAGCACGCTTCACATGCGCACACCAGCGCTATTCCCTCCACCGTGCAGAGCCCACAGTTAGACCCCCTCTGCGTGGGTGTGTGGCCTATGGGCTAGGGGGGTAAATATAGGGGCAGAGGACACGGATGCAGGGTATTTGCAGGCCCACTCGTCCATTTGTGGTACTGGACAGGCAGTCCGAGCCAGTCCTCTTCCCCCTGTCTTTATATAGAGAAGCAGAGGCTGTCCGTTCTACCCATCCTGAGATGAAGGGATGTGGAGGAGGAGGAGGGATTCACCATTGGAATCAGCAGGAAGTTGTCTATTGGTGGACCAATGCAGATACTCAGCGCACTTCCCCAAAGTGGAAGTTTTATATATGCATATGTATATATGGATTGATTAAGCATGAAAGCATTGGAAACGTGTTTTTAATATGTCTCAGAAATTCCTCTGATCAGCCACGGGCGAATCAGTAGCCTAGCTCTAATGCTTTTGAGGGAACGTGCGTTTGGATTGGCAGCTAATGCAGATTGGATGACCGAATAGACAGACTAAGCGTGATATCTGTCCCCTGGTCTGCTGTAACCCACAGGGTGGGGTGCGGACCAGCGCCCACTGATAAGCAGGCTAGCAGGCGAGGATTAGGGCTGACTAGCTCTTTGCTAAAAAGCGAGGGGAGGGTGGAACTCGCTCAGACTAGCAGGCAAGGGTGATGGTTAGGGCCAGTTAGAGTTGAAGATGGTGCTGACTACTAGCTATGGTGGTTGTCTCTCAAGGTTACTTGTACTTTAGACACCACCAGCTGCACAAACACATGTTCTCTCTCCTCTCTCTCTCTATCTCTCTCTCACTCTCTCTCTCTCTCTCTCTCTTTCTCTCACACACACACACACACACACACACACACACACACACACACACACACACACACACACACACACACACACACACACACACACACACACACACACACACACTGCATGTGTAGAAATGCTGACACAGATGTATGGAATCATAGAAATGACGCATATATATATACACATATATATATATATATACACACACATATACATATATACACACACAGCCACCTTCAGCCTCAAGTAGGCAGCAAATAAAGCAGGTATTTACTGTGGGTCCAAAGTCTAACTCCAGGGCCATGTCACTGATGTGAAAGAATGCCGGTAGGGGAGGAGGGAGAAGATGGGGGGGGGGGGGGGGGGGGGAGGGAGAGATAGAAAATGGAGCCTGTACCAGCAGCTGCAACTAGGCTGTGGAGAAGATGGAGAAGGGGAGGACAGAGGAGGGGGGGGGGGGGGGGGGAGGGGGGTGGAAGATCATAGGGGGATACAGGAAGTGAAACTGCCTTCTGACTGAAGAAGGAGGAAGAGGTGGAGGAAGTGGAGAAACAATGGCTCCACAACCCCGCTCTCCTCTCTTTTTCTCCCCCCCCTTTTCTTTCCACTTTCTCTTTCCAAAGAGACCGACTTTATTTGATGCTACGGTCGTGTTTTGAAGTTGATCTGGTTGAGTGTATTCCAGAAGTTTGGCCTCCTTTACTGAGTTACGTTGGCTGTCAGAGGGGAGAGGAAATGGTTAATAGGATGGAGAGAAATAGAGAGACTGACTACCCAGGAGCGTGCGCAGTAAGAATGTTTCCCGCGCTAGGTCTTTCACTCCCACCCTCCTCTCTCTCTCTCTCTCTCTCTCTCTCTCTCTCTCTCTCTCTCTCTCTCTCTCTCTCAGCCATACTATTTTTTAACCCCCTCTTCCTCTCTTTCCTCACTGTCTGCTTGTGTGTACTCGCTCACCATTTCAGTCTCCTCCCTGTCGTCTTTCCTCTCTCCAGCCTGTTGCTTTCTCTCGGGTTCTCCCTCCCTCTCCCTCCCTCCCTCTCCCTCCCTCCCTCTCTCTCGTCCTTCTTGCTGACTAAACAGTCCTGTCAGCTGGCAGTTGCTCTGGGCTGAGGATTTGCGATAGCTTCTGGAGGCAGCAGGGGGAGGGGGGAGAAGAGGAGGAGGGCGAGAAGGGGGGGGGTGGGGGAGAGGAGTAGGATGAGAAGAGGGGGGAGGGGGAGAGGAGGAGGAGGACGAGAAGGGGAGGGGGAGAGGAGGACGAGGAGAGAAGGAGGGAGGGAGGGAGGGAGGGAGGGAGGGAGGGAGGGAGGGAGGGGGAGGGGTGGTACTCACAGACAGCACTTGTTGCTCACTGGAGCTAGGCAAGGAAGGGAGAGACAGAGGGAGGCTGGAGGGAGGGAGGGAGGGAAAAAAAGGTGGTGCTTCCACGCAGAACTGGTTAGGCGATGCTGTTTGTGAACAGAGAGGGAGGGGGAGGATGGGGAACAGCGAGAGAGAGAGAGAGAGAGAGAGAGAGGGGAACGAGTATGTGTATGCAAATAGAGAGACCGAGAGACCGAATTAGTTACCATAAAGTAACTATCTCCAGATTGAATTGACCGCAGTGTGTGTGACACAGAGAGGGTGTGACGCACCCTGGGTCCTTTAAGAAAGCCACGCCACATTCTCAATGTTAAACTTGCGGTTCAATTACTTAAGGATGATTGAGCTGAAAACCGTCGGATTGTCATTGAGATGATGTTGAAGGAATGCGTTCAAGAACGCAACAGAGACAGCTCTTTAGCAAACAACAACCCCAGCAGAGTCTTTAAAAGCTGCCTCTGCCATCCAACCACAGGTGACTCACCTGGCTCTCTGACAAGTGACAGGCCTGATGAACACACACACACCCTGTGATGCCAGAGCGTTTAAAGGCCTGCTTGTGTCTGACTTGCAACCTGACAGCCTTGTTTCCTGTGCATCTGAATGGGCTGAGCTGAACAGGGAGCTAATCCCTATTAATCCCTGTGTAATACTGCCTCAATAGGGGATGCTCACGGAGAACAGCTCAGTTAGTGCAGGGCACAGCTGCTTCAATAGGCCATCCTCCGAGAGCACGGGCCCTTCTCCAGATCCTGTCTTAGTTTATGGTTCAGCCAGCAACCATGCATACACACACACACACACACACACTCACCCTTCTAACCCCCCTCATCCCTCTGTTGAAAAGGTACCATTGTTTGTTCTGTAAACACAGGACACGCCTCGGTCGCCATGGCAACCAGACAATGCATGTTCGCCCCAAGTCTTAGCCGCTTCTTGGGTGTACTCCCCCCCTTTACCCCCCCCCCCCCTCCCCCCCCTCCATCTCTCACGCATGCGCACACACCGACACCTGAGTGAAGAGCATCCTACTGCACAGCTGCGACATGGGGGGAAGGGAGGAGGCTGGTGAAAGGTGAGGTCCTGGGTTTACGCTGGGAGTGGTGGGGGGGCGCAGGGGGTGAGGTGGGGGGGGAGGGGGTCCGAGGGATGAAGTTTCTTGACACTATAGCTCCCTCACACCCCCCCCCCCCCCCCCCCTCTCTGTCTATCTCCCCACCCTGCCCCTCCCCCCCAACTCCTTTCATCTCCTCACCCTCGTACTTTGTCCAGTCTTCTTGCTCTTATCTTTCCCTCCTCTCTCTCTCTCCTCCATCCTCTCCGCTGATCTGAGGGCAAAGGCTGCTCTGCCGAGTTCTGGCTGCCCTCTCGGGATGACTCGGCATTTCTAGCTAGTGTAGAAAGCAGAAGTGAGCAGCAGCAGATAACATGGCAGAGCGACCTCCTGCTGGACCGACCAGTTAACCACCGTGACCTCTTTAGGGAGGATGATGATGGTGTGTTAGAAGGAGGAGGAAGACTCTCGAACACCTTCATCACTGTCAGCACAGAGGCTGGGATAGTCTTTGACATGACAGATGGGGATCTGGGCCTACCAGACACACACTCACACACTCTCCCCTAATGCTGTATCATCAGTCAGTGCTTCTACAGCCCCACCCTCTCAGGTGAGAGATACTCACAGACACCCAGAGGTATGTGTATCTCTCTCTCACACACACACACACACACACACGGACAGACTGCTCCCTGACAGAGATTGTCACACCGGAACTTTGTTTGGAGACAACTTGTCGATAAAGATTTGAACTGGTATATGTTCCTTCTGTGTTTCCAAAATATCCTCTAACTAGGATGAACAGAGGTGAAATAGAGGAGTAAGATGGGGAAGAAGGGAGGGGAGGAAAGGAGGGGAGGAGGAGGGGAAGGGAGAGGAGGGGGTGGAGGAAGGGGGTAATAGTGCTCACAGGTGGGGGAGGGGGAAGGATTTTTAGCTGGAGGGGGCTGGAGGTGTGACTGCGATGGGGGATGCAAGGGGGTGAGGCAGTGCCTGGGTCTGTGGGGGAGGGGTGGAGGTAAGTAGGGTACGGGGTAGATAGTTGATGTGTGTGTTTTACTTGGGGGAGGGGTATGGGACTAGTCTAGGTGTGTCCTCCATTGTCACACGTGCATACACACACACACACTCACACACACCCACACACAGCTCCCATGGGGAGTACAGGTTGCGATAGGTTGTGTCGACGCCCTCAAGGCAGGCAGGGGACACAAAAACTCACAACCCTTTCTTAGGATTGAAACCTAGCCTCCACCCCACCCTACACACACACACACACACACACACACACACACACACACACACACACACACACAGTGTGAATTATCAGATCATCCAGGAACAAATTACTAAGAACACAGTTGTAGTTTAGAAGTTTTTCAAATTGGTCTGTTAAGTCAACACTCAACAGTTGGTCCTTTTTTAGATGTAATATTTTGTCTGTCTCCAACTAACTCATCTTTCTTTCTGGTATTTTTATCACTTCTCTTCCCTCTCCATCTGTTTGTTGTCAGCCCCCACTCCACCCCCACCCCACAGAAATAAAGTTTAAAGGTGAGCCAGAGTAGATGGGAGATCTGTCCTGGACAATCATCAACCCAGAGGAGAACACACCTCCCCCTCTCTCTATCACCACAGACAGACAGCTGAGCCACAGACAGACAGCAGAGCCGCAGACAGGTGAGCCGCAGACAGACAGCAGAGCCGCAGACAGCTGAGCCACAGACAGACAGGTGAGCCACAGACAGACAGCTGAGCCGCAGACAGACAGCTGAGCCGCAGACAGACAGCTGAGCCGCAGACAGACAGCTGAGCCACAGACAGACAGCAGAGCCGCAGACAGACAGCAGAGCCGCAGACAGACAGCTGAGCCGCAGACAGACAGCTGAGCCGCAGACAGACAGCTGAGCCGCAGACAGACAGCTGAGCCGCAGACAGACAGCTGAGCCGCAGACAGACAGCTGAGCCACAGACAGACAGCTGAGCCACAGACAGACAGCTGAGCCACAGACAGACAGACAGCTGAGCCACAGACAGACAGACAGCTGAGCCACAGACAGACAGCTGACTCACAGACAGACAGCTGAGCCACAGACAGACAGGTGAGCCACAGACAGACAGCTGAGCCACAGACAGACAGCTGAGCCACACACAGACAGACAGCTGAGCCACAGACAGACAGGTGAGCCACAGACAGACAGCTGAGCCACAGACAGACAGCTGAGCCACAGACAGACAGGTGAGCCACAGACAGGTGAGCCAGAGCTCAGTCATCGTCATCAGGTTACGTAACAGCAGATCAGGCTAGGTTACTCTCCTCTCTTCTCCCTCCTCCTCCATCTTCCCTTCCTCCCTTTTCCCTCTGGTTCTCCTTTTCATGCTCTTACAAACACCTTTTGAGATGATCCGGTGTTATGGACCCCCCCAGTTATTTGAGTCATCCTTGACTCATCCTGTCCCCCCCCCCCCCTTTTTGTGTTTTTTCTACTGATCCAACTAACCAATGGTTTAGTATCAGTGTTCTCAAGACAAGGTCACCATAATGCTGACTGACACACACCCAGAAGTGCATACTCACCCCTGCGTGTGTGCGCGCATAAGTGTGTCATCACACAGCTGTGATTACATAGAATTAAGATGGGGGGGGGGGAAGACTTCAGGAGTGAGTGCAAGAAGCAGACTCCTGCAAGGGCCGAGATTAGCAGCGGCCATCTTGTTTGTCTTGCTCATCTCTACTGTGATTACGTCATCGGCAGCAGAGGATGGCGGGAAGATGTCTGCTTTGGTGGACTGAAAGGAAGATAGAGAGGAGAGTAGTGGAAATGTGGGGGTTTGACGGCATGTCGAAGACTAAGCAACAAAAATGACAGAGATGAGAGGGAAAATAAGCCCTTTTGTCAGTTCTGTCATTTTTATCCTTTTTTTTCTGAGGAGGAAATGGCCTATCCCTGAAGACCGGTGAGGGTCTCTGACTTCCTGCCCCAACAGGAAGTGGTGGATACTGAATGTTGTTTCAGGTTTTAGTAATTATGATAAGCACCAGCCACCATGTTGGGGAGGAGGGGGGTGTCGGTTCGCATTGTGTGTAGAGGGGAATGGGTGGTTTAAACTGTTGGAGGCGTCAGAAGTTTTGAACTTAAGAGGAGGGATAAGTCAAAGCAAAAGAAGAGGTGAGATAGGAAGGGGTCGAGTGTGTGTGTCTCAGTAAAACAGTGATCCGTTTGAGAGAGGGAGGCTGAAAGGTGGAGGAAGAGACACTGCAAGATGGAGGCCGAAAACCAGAGATAATCTAGGGCCAGAAATGTAGTCAAAGTTTATCATTCTGTTCTGCTGCTCCTGTAAACATTAACTTCTTTATCGAAAGAGGAGGAGGAGGAGGAGGCACTTTGTACTGGGCCTTGACATCCTACCAGAGAGCAGTCTACAAGACTCGACACACACCAGGCTAATGCTAGATGCTAGCTAGAAGCTAAAGAACAAACTAAGTATTTGCATGTGAAATGATGCTAGGCTAACAGGTTAACATGCTACCAGATAAAGGTCAAGTATCAGCTAATGGTAGATGCTAAGTGCTAACAGATGATGATGATACTCCCAATCAGCTAGCTGCCTGTTGAGGATGGCTTGGGAGCTGGAAAGTGGCTGTAGACAGAGCTCCCTCTGTCCCTGCCTGCAGAGGAAGAGGAGGGGAGGTGAACGGACTGAGATCGCAGAGAGAAGGTGAGAGGGAACGCAAAAGAGAGTTAGAACGTGTCGGAGAAGAAGCGGAGGAGAGAATCCTCGTTGTCCATCTTGCTCTGGTAGCTGGGGTCCTTGTAGTCTGGTAGTGTAGCCTTAGGGGTGACCAGGGACCTGGTAGAGGACCACAGCGGTCTGGGGTGAGGGTGGGGGCAGGGGTGTATGAAGTTCCTCTACCTCCAGGCCTCCACCCCCTCCCTCAGGATGAATCAGACCCTTGTAGGAGCTCACGTCCTGGGGCCGCTGGCCACCGAGCGGGCCCTACTCTGCTGGAGTTCCAGTCTGGAGGAACAAAACACAATGTGACTCTTATTTGAGAAGGGAGGAGAGGGGGAGGAGGGTGATGGAAGAGGGGGAGTAGTACATGATGTGATGCTGGAGGAGTCACTTCAGTGTAGCAGAGAGGAGAGGGGAAAACAAAACAAAAAGAGTTTGTGTGCGTGCCTGTGTGTGTGTGTGTGTGTGTCTGTCCGTGTGTGTGTCCCAGGGGTGTGATGGATAACCCCTGCAGTGTGCGCAACCAATCCCCCCTCCCACACACTCCACCCGAAGTGTCTCCACCTCTTCCCTCACTCCTCCGTCACTCACAGGCCTGTCCACGATCAACAGCTGGCTTCAGAGGCTGCGATTGGCGGCAGCCAAAAGGGGGGGGGGGGGGGGGGGGGGGGGGGGCTAGGACCCATGTGGCTGGGCAGAGTTTGCGTATGGGAAGGGGGAGGGGGCTTGCGGAGTAGAGGTGGGTGGATTGGAGCGAGGGAGGGCAGCCATTGGCCGATGCTTTGGCCTTGTACTTTGGCCTGCATCTGTCTTTGGAGTGTTAGAGGACCGTGCAACTTCAGCGCGAGAGAGAAGGAAAGGGAAGCCAACAGGGGAGGGGGAGGAGGGGGAGGCTGGCTCACTGATCTATTTAGAAGAACGGACGGTGGGAGAGAGGGAGAGAGAAAATGAGAGGTGCCTCAGCTGAACTGAGCCATCTAGTTGTTGAGTTTGCTAAGTGTCTCGCCTTGTACGCTGTCTCTGTCTCTCACAAACCACAGTAGCTGTCCTCTTTGGGGGAGAGAGGGGGGAAAAAAAGAGAAGAAAAGTGCTCGACTGCCACAAATCATGTGTGGTCGGTGTGTGTGTGTGCATGTGTGAGAGAGAGGGGGAGACAGACAGAGGGATAACCCTAGTCAGTCCAGATGAAGGGTGTATTCTTTCTGGCTACACAAAGAGAGCTATTATGGTGAGAAGAGTTCTGGAGAGAGAGGGATGGAGAGAGGGAAGAGAAAGAGAGAGGCGTTCTTGCCCGGGGCTGGTTGATTGTGAATCTCCCCCCTCCAGTCATTTGACTTGTGCTCTCTGACAGAAAACACAGGCGCACACTCTCGCACAGCAGCCCAGACTTCGTGCAGACGTTTCAGGGAGCTACAAATGGGCTACAGGCGCTGTGGAGGGAGAGGGGAAACTCGGAGGGAGAGAGGGAGGGCAAAGATGGAGGGAGAGTGACAAACAGAGATGATGGGAGAGGGATGGAAGGAGAAAGGGAGAGAGAAATTGCCGGGCTGGTTTCAGAAACGCCTAGTGTCCTTAAGATTAGACTACTGGACAAGCAGTGCTTCTGTAAGGGAGGAGCGCGCACACAAACACACACACACACACACACACACACACACACTCTATGCTTTCTGGTAGACTAATCGGTGTGACAAGGGTGTGTGTGTGCTGAGTAAGTCCAGGGCTCTGTCAGCTTTGGCATGTATGAGCTTGTTCCCTGTATATGCCTGGAGGCACGCGCACACACACACACACACGCACACACACACACTCTCTCTCTCTCCTCCCTCCTGTGTTTCAGGTGCTGAACAAACCTGAGCCTAGCTGCTAGGGCTTGTCAGGGAGGTAGGGTTGGACTGAGATACTCAGGTTTAGGCCTATTGTTAAGGAATGTTGTTGAACCTTTCTCTTCCTCCCTCCCTCTCTCTCTCTCTCTCTCCCTCTCCCTCTCCCTCTCCCTCTCTCTCTCTCTCTCTCTCTCTCTCTCTCTCTCTCTCTCTCTCTCTCTCACACACACACACACACAACACCGCATACAGCTGCCTGCGATTGGCTGTTTCCAGTACCAGTTAACTTCATTTTTAGGCTACGTGCATTAATTGAGTTGACCGAACAGAAAATGAAGTGGTCTTCCTTCTGAACACTGCCGTTTGTGTTGGACCAGTGTCCATGTGGTGTGAGTGCTTGTGGCTGTGTGTGTGTGATACACTTTACAAGTGAGTGTGTGTGTGTGTGTCACGGATTTAAGAAGTTGAGTCGTTACAGCAGATGTAACTGAATGGACCATTTGTTGACCAGATAAGACAACTGGGCCAGAAGAGCAGAGCTGATTTACACTGGCCTGGTCTGGCATGGCCTGGTCTGGCCTGGTTTGGCATGGCCTGGTCTGGCATGGCCTGGTCTGGCAGAGATGATGCTACTTGAAAATAGACTTAAAAAGTAAGTAGAGAAGAAAAAAACAACTGAACAGATGAGCAAAGGAGAGATGCCGAGGAGAGGAGGGAGGAAAGGAGGGCGTGTAATGAGGGTGGGGGGGGGTGAGACATTCCCATGTGACCCGGTTTTTTCCACAGGAGTTTTTTCTTCCTCCTTTTTCTTTCATTGATGAGAAGAGAAACTTCCTGAAGAGGCACAGCTCAGAATAAGGAACAAAGATGGCCGCGCCCCTCAGCGATGACTCAAGCAACTGCATCGCAGCATCCCGACACGAACTGTGACACGCTCACAATGTCACCTTTCCCGTTTGCAGACACTTAGAATACGTGTAGCCTGCTTAGAGTCAGAGTGTGCGGACAACTAGGAGAGAAAACGAGAGGGAAAGGGAGAGGTGAGTGATGGAGAGGTGAGTGAGGGGGGAGGTGAGTGAGGGGGGAGGTGAGTGGGGGGGGGGTCAGGTCAAGATAAGGTAGGAGGTGAATCCCATCGGTATGTTCCTGTGAGTCAAACCCCTTCAAGTGCTTTCAGACTCTCACAGGACTCCTCTGTGTGTGTCTGACATGCAGCCAAAGTTAATATGGGTATCAAGAACCACACCGACACTCTGACCTTTGGTCTGGGGGAGATGGGGAGGGGGAGGTGAGGAGGAGGAGGAAGGGGAGGGGAGGGGGTGAGGGGGGAGGAGATGAGGGGAGCTGGACAGACACTGATACAGAGGGATGAAGTTGAGGTTGTGGGGGGGGGGGGGGGTGGGGGCAGACTGATGGACAGAGAGAGATTGAAAAGACCATGGGGTTGGGTGTGTTTGTGCTGAAAAGGGTGGGGGAGGGGGAGAGTGAGAGAGAGATAAAGAGAGATGGTGTGTGTGTGAACCAGGCTACCAGGTACATCTGCTATGGAATGCTGATGTGTTGGTGTTCACTTTGTGTATTCAAGCCCGTTTAGCTCCTCCTCTCTCTCTATCTGTCTCTCTGTCCCTCTGTCTCTGTCTCTGTCTCTCTCTCTCTCTCTCTCTCTCTCTCTTTCTCCTGTTGTGTGTGTGTGTGCAACAAGTTTGGGCAGCAGACAACCTTGTGGAGTGGAAGGAGGGGGAGGAAGGCTGCTAGTAACTGAGTGTGAGATGGGAGGGGGGAGAGAGGGTGAAAGGGGGAGGGGTGGTCCTCTTAAAGTCATGGGGCAGGGAAAAGGAAGAGAGAGAGAGAAGTCTCTTCTCATCAATCAGCCACATGCGCGCACACACACACAAACACACACACACACACAGAAGAGGGGGGCTCTTGTGACTGGGGAGGGTGTGTTTCCTGTTGTGATTAAGGAGAGCGTCAAGCCTCAACAGTCTGCCTGCACCGCCCCCCACATAGCGCACACACACACACACACACACACACACTCTTCACTTAGTCTTTAATGTTAGCCAAGCTGACTACCAGACCCCTGGATGTTAACACTGCAGCTTTGTGATGTGTTTGTGTGTGTGTGTGTGTGTGTGTGTGTGTGTGTGTGTGTGTGTGTGTGTGTGTATAGCTAGTTCCGAGGTGTGAGGAGAGAGATGAGGCAGAGAGACAGAGGGGATGGTAGTAATAAATAGGCAACATATGGTCATCGTATCCCCTCTCCTCCATCCCTCCCCCCATCCCTCTCTCCATCACTCATCTACCAGCCCCCCCCCCTTCCCCTCCTCCGGTCTTTACCTAACCTAGCGTGTGAGCAGACAAGCTAGGCTTTGATGTACAAGCACACAACAAGCACACATAACCTGAGCAGAGATGGCAGAAATACTCCCATCCTACAAGTACAGTTCTAATGTTTAGAAAGACTCTGGTTAAAGTTGAAGTGCTGACTACACATTTTCCCCTCAAGTTCCAGTAAAGAACGATGACATATACTTACGAGTTGCCGTCATATAAACATTACTGTATAACAAAAGGGAAGAGCCTGGTTTGAAAAATGTGAGTCGTAGAAAGTATGGATATTCACGTGAACAATGTATTGAGTGAAGTTATAAATCATAAATAGTGAAGTACTGATACCAGAACCTAATTTAGTATGGTACCAAAGTATTTGTACTTTGGTTACCCAGAATTCCAACACTAAAACCCTGTTTCCAAGCCTGCTCATCCCTGTTAGTTTTCAAATCCTTCTCCCCTTCCCTCCTTGTGACTGGACCAAAAGATCTCCAGACCCCCCGCCCTGCCCATCCCCAGACCCCCCTCCCGCCCTGCCGTGATGGGCAGAGGGAGAAACACTGACGGGGTGTTTAAACCAAAGACCTCCAGGTCTCTGGAGTTAGGGTTAGCCATCTGATGGTGTTCCTCTCCGTCTCTGTATTTTTCTGTTTCTCTCTCTCTTCCGTCTGTCTCTATTTCTGTGGTGAATGATGACAGTAGTCTGGCGCGCGTGCGCGCACACACACACACACACACTCCCACATCCTCCTCTTGAGGGTTCTGTCACTGGTTTACGTTCCCTCACAGGTGTGTGTGTGTGTTTTGCTCCCCCCCCCCCCCCCCCACACACACACACACACACACACACACTAGGAGGGTTATGGTAGTCACCCTGACCTCTGTGCATTGTCAGCTGAACATTACGGTTGCCAGGTTGGGGTGTGTTGGAGCGTGTGGGGGGGGGGGATAGGGTTGCCAGATTGAACCCGTGTGAAGGCTGCAGGGTGATTTAGGGAAGGCTGCTGTGGGGGAACAGGGGCTCAGCCTCCCCACAGGAGAGGAGAAGGAAAGGAGAAGGAGACAAAATGGAGGAGAGAGATGGGATGGGTCAGCATTCCTGTTTGCTGGTGTTTGGCACAGAGAGACAACTTTTCCACTGCGGCTCACGCACACACGCACGCACACACACACACGCACACACACACACAGACACACACACGCACACACGCACACACGCACACACACGCACACACACACGCACACACACACACGCACACACACACACACAGACACATACGCACATACACACACACACAGACACACACAAGCATCCCACAACCATGTTGTAACTAAGTATCCTCTCTACTACCCACCCTATGTGATCCCAGGACTTTTTCTCTTTTTACAAGGATGTGCAAGAATGCCAGCAGTGTGAGTGCGCGCGTGTGCATGTGCGCGTGCATGTCGGGGGTGGAAGGGGAGAGGAGGGAGGGGGGAGGTGGAGGGGGAGGGGGGGTTGTAGGTAGGTGTCAAAGCTGGAGTGAGAGTGACTGCTGGGAACAGATGTAGTAACAGCAGCCTCTATGCCCCCACCGCGCACACACACACACACGCGCGCACACTCCGAACATTCTGCCCCGGGTGAGTGTGCGATGGCCTCCCTCTGACAAGTGCAGCCTTCTGCTGTGGAACACCAGCAGTCACCAGCCCCCCCCCCCCCCCCACTCCCTCACCCCCCTTCCCTTCTCTCTTCCTCCGTCTCTCCTCCTCCTCTCCCCTCTCCTTGTCCTCCTCTCTCGGTCTTCCTGCTCCCACCATCTGTTGTGGTCTGTCAGAGCAGGGTGTAAGAAGTGCTGCCCCAGCAGCGGATCCTCCAATCACGGAGCAGCTACGGGGGATGGGGGAGGGGCTAGGAACTAGGGATGGAGGGGCGATACTAGGCTAATGAAAGAAAACAAATCCAATAAGCCTGAGATCTGCTGGTAACAACCTCCTATATGTATGTTAGTGTGTGTATGTATGTATGTGTGTGTGTGTTTATGTGTGTGTTGTGAATTACTCAGCAAGAAGCAGTCTTTCAGAAAGCTGTTTGTGGTAGTGTGTACAGGAACCTTTCTTCCTGTAAATTCACCTCGTTCATCCCGTCAGATTTCAGCGTCAGACTTTTCTTATCTCTACCCTTCCAGCTTCAATCACGCGTTCATCTCTTTTTCTCTCACACACACTCACACTCCCTCTGTGTCTCTCCCTCCCTCTCTTTCTTCTGTGGAGAGGAGGAAGTGGCCCAGTCCGGATGGAGACTTCCTGTGGGGCCACGAAACAGGAAGCAGCAATTAGGAGCCTCTCCTCTCCTTTGCTGTCCTCTCCGTCTCCTCTCCTCCTCCCCTTCTCCTCCCTTATCTCCTCTCCCCCTTCACCTCCTCTCCTCATCTTTCCCAACAGGTGTCTGGTCTATAAAACACTGTGTGTGTTTTTGCAGAGGGTATATAATTAAACTCTTGTCCACTGGGCTGTGTGCCAAACTGTGGTATTTCTCTGACACAAGGTCACATCCTCGCCTATCTTGTGTCCTAACCCTCCTTCCCTCCCACCCTGCACCCTAGCTAGTACACTCAGGTTAGTGTGCTCCTTCCCTCCCACCCTGCACCCTAGCTAGTACACACAGGTTAGTGTGCTTGGGTGTACTTTGACTGTGCGGGTGTGACGGGTTGAGCTCAGCAGTCATGTGAACACAAATATAATGAGTCAGCCGGGCCGCAGCACTTCCTGAAAATGTCACGTGACCCAGAGGCTCACCAGAGGTGTGTGTGTGTGCGTGTGTGCGTGTGTGGGTGTGTGAACAGTGATGGAGACGGCTTCAGAGCGTCCAGGGGGAGGAGCCGGCAAGGAGCCGACCTCACAGGAGGCGGAGCTTTCTGTGCAACAAGAGAACTCAGACGCCACACACAATGACCTGACAGGTGTGTGTTTCTGTGACTGTGTGTGTGTGTTGTGTGTGTGTGTTGTGTGTGTGTGTGTGTCTGTGACATGGTTGGTTCTAATCCTCTCTCCCTCTCCCCCCCCTCCCAGGGAGCAACGGAGCCATGGAGGCAGAGGAGGAGGAGGAGGAAGGAGAAGGACTGCAGAGGGGAGAGCGGGAGGGAGGGGATAGCAGGAGGGGACGGAGGCGTGGACCTCTCCTCCATCAACGCCATGATGACCACGGTGATGAACGCCAATCAGCTCAACGGAGTCGAGGAGCCCACCTCCGCTAGCTCCACCCCCAGCAAGACCACGCCCACCAGAGCCCCGAGCATCAGCCGCAACGCTCGGAAGAACCAGGTGGGGGGGGAGCGCACACACACACACACACACACGGGGAGAGGGAGAGAGAGGGGGAGGTGAGCCACTGACTACAGCAGAGGAACAAGATTTCTTTTGGCTCCCATCCAGGCGTGTGTGTGTTTGTGAGTCGGGGGTAAAGAGATGTCAAGATGTGGAGAGGCAGGTGAAGACCTCTCCTCTTCCCTCACCCTCTCCTGTCTCTCCCATGACCCCTTTCTCTTAAACGAGGGGCGACAAATGGTCCTTCCCCCCCTCCCTACCCCCTAAACCTGCCTTTCCCCTCCCTCCCTCCCTCCCTCCCTCCCTCCCTCCCTCCCTCCCTCCCTCCCTCCTCCCTCTCCTCTGTCAATCCTCCTTTTGTCCTCTGGCCACATGGCAAATGGAAAAGTGTGTGTGTGTCGGGGGGGGGGGGGGGGGGGGTGTGGGGGGGTGACCAAACAGGTGTCACTCAGACAAACTGTCCCAAACAGTCACAGTATGAGGACCTTCCTGGTGTTGCCCCTCCTCAATCCCCCTGCTTCAGAACAGCCGGCTCTGCACCAATAAGAGAGCAGGATTACAGCACGTGGATGGGGGTTATCCAGCAGATTATGTCAGACTAGGAAGGGCTAGACCGTGCTACACAGATTCAGCATCATAACGTGTTTGTGTGTGTGTGTGTGTGTGTGTGTTGTGATGAGAACAGACTCTCTGAGGTCTGGAATGTTTACATCTCTGAGGTCTGGAATGTAACTCACGCTCTACTTCCTGTTACAGGCCTCCCAGACAGGAAAGGGAAGTGCTTCTTAGAAACGGTGTTTGTGTGCGAGACGGAGAAAGAGGGGGACAGAGATTGTGTGTTTGTGATGAATACGTGTGTGGAGTTGGTGTGTGTGTGTTTTTGGAATGCATTGCTATACCTAGGCCAGCAGAACAGTTAATGATCAGTTGTAGTGTCAACAAGAGATGTGGAGGAGGGAGGGAGGGAGGGAGGGAGGGAGGGAGGGAGGGAGGGAGGGAGGGAGGGAGACCGGTGTCAGGTTACACCATGTTCAAGGTGAGCTAAGAAGCTCTCGTACCTCTCTCACTCTACACACACACACACACAGACACACACACACACACACACACACACACACACCACAGATATCTGCCTTTGACACCTGCTTGTATGTGTGTGTTTGCAGGATGCCAAAGATGACAGTTTAGCCTTCGTCTGCCCGCTGTGCGACAAGAACTGCATGACACAGCACGGCCTGACCATGCACATCAGACAGGTCAGCAGGCACAGCGCCCCCTGTGGCCTGGCAGTGGGACTGGCGCAGCACAGCCGCTGCTGCGGAGGAACAGTCTTTTTCTACTTTTCACTCACCATATCTCTCCCTCCATCTGAACTTACTGGTTTTTCCTTGTCTCTTCCCCCTCCTCCCCTCCATACACCCGTCCCTCGCTCCCTGCCCCCCCCCACCTCCCGCGAGCAGCATAACTCGGAGAACGGAGCGACGGATCACTCGTGCAGCATCTGTGGGAAGGCTCTGAGCTCGGCCTCCTCGCTGGACCGTCACATGCTGGTGCACAGTGGAGAGAGGCCCTACAAGTGCTCTGTCTGTGGGCAGACCTTCACCACCAACGGCAACATGCACAGGTATGCACAGTGTCTCTCTCTCTCTCTCTCTCTCTCTCTCTCTCTCTCTCTCTCTCTCTCTCTCCCCCTCTGTCTCTCTCTGTATATCCTTATCTCCCTCTCTCTCTTTCTCTCTCCCTCTCTCTTTCTCTCTGTCCCTCTCTCCCTCTCTCTCCTTATCTTTCCCCCTCTCTCGCTGTCCTTATCTCCCTCTCTCCCCCTTTCCCTCTCCCTCTCTCTGTCTCTCTCTCTCCTTAGCTCCCTCTCTCTCTCGCTCCCCTCCTTATCTCCCTCTCTCTCTCCTCCTCTCCTCGTTCTCTCCCCCGTTCCCTCTCTCCCCCCTCACTCTCTCCTTATCTCCCTCCCTCCCTCTCTCTCCTCACAGTTTCCTTCAGTTTCCAAGCCTGTGTTTGTCTTACCCCTCCCTACGGGCCTCCTCTTAGCATATAGAGCTCAGAAATGAGCCCGTCTGCCCAGGTGTGTCTGCTGCCCCGCCCTGCCCCCCCGCCCTGTCACGTGTACAGTCCTGTCCTGACCCCCTGCCCATTCACCACTCCTGTCAGCACACTTTCGTTAGGGACACTCTTGTAAGTGTGAAATAAAGGTTGTATTGAAAACAGTGCTGTCCCAAGCTCATTTACTCACCACCGCTAGCATAGCACCAGCCCTGGCCCATTCACAATCCCTGTTAGCATAGCGCTAGAGCTAAACTATCCATTTGAAACTGTGGCTAATTAGCGCGCTAACACGGCCCCTTGGCCTGAATAAGAACATCCCACTGTAGGATTTAGAGAGCTAATCTGGAAACAAACAAGTCTGTGTAAGGTGGAGGAGAGGGAGGGCAGGGGCCAGAGAGAGAGGGAGACATGCTGAGAGAGAGAAGAGAGGGACAGGATAAGAAGAAAAAATATTTGTGGAGAAAGAACAATGGGGGTGTGGAGAGAGAGATGGAGAGAGAGAGAGAGAGAGAGAGACTGAGAGAAGAGGTGAAGACAGACTGAGAAGAGATGGAGAGAGACTTTGAAGAGATGGAGAGAGAGAGAGAGGGAGAGAGAAGAGATGGAGAGAGAGAGACTGAGAGAAGAGAAGGAGAGACTGAGAGAAGAGGTGAAGAGACAGACTGAGAAGAGATGGAGAGAGAGACTGAGAGAAGAGATGGAGAGAGAGAGAGAGACTGAGAAGAGATGGAGAGAGAGACTGAGAGAAGAGATGGTGAGAGAAAGAGAGAGAGAGACTGAGAAAAGAGATGGGGAGAGAAGCTGTTGATATTGCTGGGTCCTCCTGGTGAAGTCTTGTAGGTTAGGGAGGGGGGTGGGGTGGGGTGGGGAGGGGGGACTGCAGCATAGAGATAAATTACTGGGCGTTGTCTGGTGGCCTCGTGTGTGTGTGTGTGTGTGTGTGTGTGTGTGTGTGTGTGTGTGTGTGTGTGTGTGTGTGTGTGTGTGCGCGCGCTGAGGAGGGCAGTGCCATTGGTTTGCTTGTTTGAGGAAAGCAAACCCACAGGAAGTGGGAAGATGACTTGAGAACCTCTTTAACGACACACACAGATTGGGGGTATCTGCTCCCAGCATGCTTGACTGATGGCGGGGCTAAACACTCACTTCCTCTTTCGTTGTTGGAGGTTGGGAGTTGTGTGTACAGTCATTTCATTTCAGGCCAGTGTAATAGTGGAGACATTAGCTGATGAGCCATCTCCTTCATACGTTTAAATGGTCTCTCTCTCTCCGTCTCTCTCCTCCCCCCGCCACTGGAATGAGGAGAGGTGGGCAGGATGGAATGAGTGTAGGCTGACTGTCTGTGTGTTCGCTAGAGGCTGACTGGGTGTGTGTTCTTATCTGTCTGCGTGCGCTGTAGTGTTACAAGAGACTACACAGTTGGGATGGAGAAAACGAGATGCTCTTAAGTCTGTGCTGTTCCAGCAGTCCGAGGTAGCTAGCGTAGCCATGTGAACAGATGAGCTGTGTGTGTGTGTGTGTGTGTGTGTGTGTGTGTGTGTGTGTCTGGCAAACAGGAGGCCATTTTGTGCCAAAGCATCACATGGAATGGAGACTGTTGTTGTGATGAGGCCTCTTGGTTGCCAAGGAGAGACATCCCATTATCCTATTATGGGCTGTGAATGGGACTAGGAGTGTAGGCATCGGATTGGCTGTTTTATTTGCATTAACTCTTCAATTGTGCAGCCTGAAGTTCTGAGCACGAGTGAAGGAGAGAGAAAAGTGTAAGGAGTGAGAGGAGGAGGAGGAGAGAGAAGAGGAGAGAGAAGAGGAGGAGGAGGAGAGAGAAGAGGAGGAGGGAGAGAAGAGAAGGAGAGAGAAAGAACGGAGGAGGAGGGCGAGAAATAAGGAGGCGGAGGAGAGTTGCCTGTGAGTTGGCATGTGTGCCCTTGGTGTGACATTGCTGCCGTGGCTGGGGGCCGCGTTGTAACGGCACAGCGCCCCCTCTGGCCACCCTGCCGCAGGGGAACTGACGGATGGGAAGGGAGAGAGAAAGACACACCTGTCGAATCTAGGAACTCGCTAGAATATTTCTCAGAAATGAGGCCCTGTGGAGAAGAACGAGTTCCATCACAGGACAAGCACAGATAAGTGCACAAATAATTAGGATGATCATTGCTTGGATGATGGAATTCTTTTCTGGTGACTCAGCTTGTAATAAGACTGAAGTCAGAATGGATGATGAACCTTAGATTACACACACGCCTGGTCTCAGTCCAGGCTGGTATCAGTCTGGTATCAGTTTTATCAGTTCACAGGTGAACAACATCCAACGCTCTCGCTGAGGGTGAGAGAGGTAGAGGGGAAGGAAGAAAGAGGGGGAGGGGGAGGGGGAGGGGGGGTAGTGAAATGGAGAGGAGGGGGTAGAGATGGCACGACAGAGAGAGAGGGATGATGAGAGAGGAGGAGGGGGTGGAGGAAGGGATGGTCCGACAGAGAGAGCGAGAGAGAGGAGTTTGGTTTCATCCAACCACACTGCGCTGACACGGCACCTTTGCTCTCGTCTGATTGGTCGGTACGGGGCTCAGAGTCCACCAGCCGGGACAGGGCTGCATTCCATTCCGGAAAGTTCTCTGACCTTGGTCCCTTCTTTCCTTCTCTCAGTCGAGTGTCTGCCTGTTAACAGCTAACTTTTTTCCGCCTATCCAGATGTCTCAGGAGTACCGAAAAGACAAGGAGGGTAGTGAAGGGAGCAGACAGGTTAGGGAGCACACTGTCTGTGTGGTGTGTGTCCTGAGGCCCATGTGCTGTCAGGCCCCCGGTATGGGCGTCCAGAGACCTGCCTGCTATTAATATCCATCTGAGTGAAAATTGAGACCCATGATACAAGCACTGCTTGACCTTTACTCTCATGCTCAAAGTTTACACACACGCTCTCACACACACACACACACTCAAACAGTCCACACACACTCATATACACCCGAGTCAGGTGGCTGAGCAGTTGGGGAATCAGGCTAGTAATCAGAATGTTGCCGGTTCGATTTCCGTTGTGCCAAATGACGTGTCCTTGGGCAAGGTACTTCACCCTACTTGCCTCAGGGGGATTGTCCCTGGACTTGCTGTAAGTTGCTCTGGATAAGAGCGTCTGCTGAATGTAAATGTAAACTCCCACAGAAACATATGTATAGTTTAGACATAGGAAGGAAACTGAGGAAAGCTCTCTCAAGACCCAAGCTTCCCCAACCTGGCAACCCTTCATACACAACTCAAACCCTAGCATCACTGTGTGAAAACCAATAGAATAGCACACTTATGTGTGAGGTGTACACCATTCTCACACACACACAACCATTACTACTCTCTTTCACACACACACACACACACACACACACACACACACACACACACACACATTAACCCCCCCGCCCCACACACACAATGCCTCATGTTTGCTTGGTGATACAGGGCTGGGTGAGGGGGAGGATATGTTGATGTTTTTGCCGTAGTCTTTGTCCTCCTCCCCCCCCCCCCCCCCCCCCTCACACACACTCTCACACACACACCTCCTTAAATCAACTGATGGCATTTGACCTTTCACCAGAGAGAACAGTTGAGCGAAGGAGAAGGGGGGGGGGGATGAGAGTGACCCCCTACACAGACACACACGCTCGCAAATACACACACACACACATACACACAGGTTAAATGAATCAAAGCACCTACTCATTCATATAGGGGTGTTTTTCTGACTTCATCAGGGCCTATCTCGTTTCCTTCCGTCCTCCTCCCCTCCCCCCCCCCACTCCCTCTCCTCCCAACCATACATTTTCCCCTCCCCCCTCCTCCACTCCCCTCTCATACTACATCCTGTCCCCCCCCACCCCTCATAGATGCAGTGCAGGACTCTCTCTGCGCCTCATGCCCCCTCCATTCCTTCACAGAGTGTCTTTTCACTTTGGTGTGAGGAGACAGGAGGCGGGGAAGGAGGCGGGGAAGGAGGCGGGGAAGGAGGCGGGGTCAGTGTTGCTAGCAGCAGATGGTTCTCCTCGCTCTGCAGTCTAGCGGTCTGATCTTCAGAGCCGTACACCGACAACACTGACAGATCCCAACCGACAGGAAGTGTTTTGAAAGAGTTCGTGGAGTCGCCTCCATCTGCAAGGATGTGTCTCTTCTCCTGGAAACTTGTGTTTCCTGAGTCACCTCCCCCCCCCCCCCCCCCCCCCCCCCCCCGTGACTCATCCACCAATAGGCTCCTGCCCCCTGGCTTGTGGAGATGGCATCATGGTTGTGATCGCCACGGTGATGGAGATGACTTCCTCTCTCCCTCTCTTTCTCTCTCCCTCTCTCAGCCCCATGTCCTTATATGGTCATGCTGAGTCGGCTGGATAATTACAGCAACCTAAACACTATTAGAGAGTGTGTGTGTGTGTGTGTGTGTGTGTGTGTGTGTCGCCTGATGTCCAGTTCCCTGAAGCCCAGGGATTCCCCCACTTTGTTTCATGTTCTTGGATAATCACTCACAACAGACCTGAGCCTCTCCCAACCTGGCAACCCTTCATAGAAAAACTCTATACTCTTAACATAGAAACCCCCCTCGCCTGCAGGAACCCGCATCTCATTTTGGGGGTGAATCCTGAATTTATTAACTTTCTCAAAGAAATGATCTGAGGTCTCAAAGCTGTATGGCATCAGTGTTCCTGCTTTTCTTACTCATTATCCTCTCTCTCTCTCTCTCTCTCTCTCTCTTTCTGCTCTCTTCATCTCTGTCTTCCAGGCATATGAAAATCCATGACAAGGACCCAGTCAGCTCGTTACCCATAAGCCCCCCCTCGCCCACCAAACGTAGACGACCGTCCGCTAAGAGGAAGTCAGGGTTGGAGGAGGAACTGGAGAGAGACGAGCCTCCCAGCAAGAAGGTAACACACACTCACGTGAACACACACATCAACACACACACTCACATGAACACACACACTCACATGAACACACACACTCACTTGAACACACACACACTCACTTGAACACACACTCACATGAACACACACACTCACATGAACACACACACTTGAACACACACACTCATGTGAACACACACACATCAACGCACACACTCAGATGAGAACACACACACTCACATGAACACACACACTCACTTGAACACACACACATTCACTTGAACACACTCACATGAACACACACACTCACTTGAACACACACACACTCACATGAACACACACACTTGAACACACACACTCACATGAACACTCACATGAACACACACACACACTCACACTCACACACACACACTTGAACACGCACACACACATGAACACACATATCAACACTCACAGGCCTCATACCCACAGACATGCTATCTCACACACATTCCCCCACAAAGTTTATCCTCAGCTGGAGGAATTTGATGTCACCGTACACACATCATAGCTACCCTCCAGATGCCTGGAGAATTCTGGCTCCAGACACCCAGGCCAGCTAGTGTGTCCTAGCCCAGAGAGGTGCTCTGTCGGTGGGCTGAGCTTGACGGTGGTGTGTGTCCAGGTGCTGGAGGACAGCCTGCTGGAGGAGATGACCAGAGGAGAGGAAGAGCCACTGCCTTGTCCCATCTGCTTCAAGAACTTCAGCTGCAAATATGACCTGGAGAACCACATGGACACACACCCCGACACCACGCTCAGGTAGGAGAACCACACACACACACACACACACCCCGACACCACGCTCAGGTAGGAGAGCTACACACACACACCCCGACACCACGCTCAGGTAGGAGAGCTACACACACACACCCCGACACCACGCTCAGGTAGGAGAACCACACACACACACCCCAACACCACGCTCAGGTAGGAGAGCTACACACACACACACCCCGACACCACGCTCAGGTAGGAGAACCACACACACACACCCCGACACCACGCTCAGGTAGGAGAGCTATACACACACGCACACACACACACCCAACACCATGCTCAGGTAGGAGAGCCACACACACAA
Source organism: Neosalanx taihuensis (assembly GCA_030340665.1). Taxonomy (NCBI): domain Eukaryota; kingdom Metazoa; phylum Chordata; class Actinopteri; order Osmeriformes; family Salangidae; genus Neosalanx; species Neosalanx taihuensis. The sequence goes on from CM059304.1 coordinate 10,095,925, forward strand.
ACACACTCCGACACCACACTCAGGTAGGAGAGCTTCACACACACACACACACACACACACTTAAGAGATGCCATGCACAAATATCAACACACACACAAGGGCTGATTAATGGAGCTGTTGGAGTTTATGTCCAGAAGGTCAGAGTTCAAGCCAGGTTCTCCAGGATTAGCTGCTGAGTGACCTTTTACCTCTCACATCTGGTCCTCTGAGACAAGTTCACGCTAGCGACACCAAACCCTGAAATGCTAACACTAGCTACATTAGAACCTGCAATGCTAACACTAGCTACATCAGAACCTGCAATGCTAGCACTAGCTACACCAGAACCTGCAATGCTAACGCTAGCTACACCAGAACCTGCTGTGCTAAGCCTAGCTACATCAAAGCCTGTCATGATAAAGCTGGACATGCTAATGCTAGTCCTCCTCCTGCTAGCTGTGCTAACATGAGCTAAACTCTAGGCTGCTGGAGCCTGGTTAGCCCTGGTTCAGGTCAGTAAGGTCAGTAGTGGAGCTGCATTCCTGGGCTGAGAAACCCCCCCTGCCTCCTGCTATAGGCTGAGGATGTAGGGAGGGAGGGGAAGATGGAGGGAGGAGAGAGAAGGATAAAGGAATGGGAGAGGGCGGGAGGGAGGGCAGAAAGAAAAGGATGAAGGGAGGCAGGATAAAGGAGTGTGGGAGGGAGGGGAGGGAGGGGGCTTAATAAGTCACAGAGGGGGAGTCTTCAGGACACGGCCCGCAACGGGGTGGGGAGGACGTTGCCATGGAGACCGCACACACAGCGCAAAGGGGTCGCCATGGTGATGCATCTCGGCCGCCTCAAAACTTTGTCCAGGGCCTCGCTCGCCGAACCATAAGTCACACAGCTAACTGGCTATTCGTCCCCAAGATGGATGGATTGAAGTATGAGGAAAGAGAATGAGGCGGAGGAGAGGAGGAGGAGGAGGAGAGGAGGAGAAGGATGCTGTGTTTCGTGGGGCAGCAGTTTATCTCGTTATTGGGGGGAAGTGGTTTGTATTTAGCTGTAATCCTGGTTAATCAGGGAGCCAGAACTCTAAGAGGATCTCAGCTTCTCTGACCACAGAGACTGGGGACCTACACACACACACACACACACACACACACACACGCTTGCATAGATACCCACACAACATAAAAGCACACTTACAAACAACCCTCTGCGTGCACACTCACACACGTATGCAGCCGTTATTCTCCAAGAAGGTATTTTCTCTAGGCAAGAGCCTAGCTCTGGTATGAGGTAGTGCTCACAATCCTGTGTGAGGGGCAGAAAACACACACACACACAGGCTTACAGGCAGAGTCAAACACAGAGTACCTGGCACACACAGGCACACTCTCAGACTGGTCTACTCACAGAGGTGTGAAGCCATGGGGCCAGGAGGGGAGAGGAGAGGAGGGAGAGCAGAGGAGGAGGAGGCAGAGGAGAGGCGGAGGGAGAGGAGAGGAGGAGGGAGGGGAGAGGAGAGGAGGAGGGAGAGCAGAGGAGGAGGGAGGGGAGAGGAGGAGGGAGAGCAGAGGAGGCAGAGGAGAGGAGGAGGGAGATGGGAGGAGGAGTAGAGGAGGAGGGAGATGGGAGGAGGGAGATGAGAGGAGAGGAGGAGGGATGAAGGGGATGAAGGGGAGGTGGACTGAGGGGAAAAAGGATGGAGGAGGAGTGACAGAGAGAGAGAGAGAGAGATAGAAGCAAGATGGAAACAAAAGCAAGAGAGACGGGGTGGTGTGATGTAAAGATGTAAAGATGGAGGGATGGAGGAGAGATGGAGAGGATAAGGAGGTTACAGAGACAGGGGTGGACGTGGGTGATTAGTGTGTGTGTGTGTGTGTGATTTTGCTAAAGCTGTGTGTAATCTCTTCAAACGCCCTGTCAGAGTGTTGTGGAGGGAGGGTGGGGGGGGGTTTGGAATAGGTGCAGGGTAATTGTGTGTCTGTGTGTGTGTGTGCGCGCACGTATTTGCTGGTGTGTGTGTTGATAAGAGGCTGGCTGTGACGGACAGTGAGCAGCTGTGTGTTCTCAGCGCCTAACAAGACTCAAGCCAGCACTGCCATAGGCCACTGTGGGGTTATCACACACACACTCGCATGCTCACACACACACACATGCTCTCTTAAACACACACACAGTCACAAACTCGGTTCTTGTTGAAATAAAAAATAAAAAAGCGGTGTCACCCCGTTCCCAGGGTGTTAAAGTCAATGCTGCCCCCCTGTGTTTAGGTGCGACCTGTGTTGTATCTCGTTCCGCACCCACCGCGGCATGCTGCGCCACAACGCCGCCACCCACAAGCTGCTGCCCTCCGACCCCAGCGGACGGCCCTTCATCCAGAACAACCCCTCCATCCCCACCGGCTTCAACGATCTGGCTTTCATCGACTTCTCCTGCCGCAAGTTCCCCCACATCGCACAGGTATTAGACGCACACACAGAGAGATGAGACCAGCCGTTGCTGAGTACGCGCTCGGTTGAATTCCAGTTTCTTATTCTTGCCCTTGCCCCCCCCCTCCCAGGTGTGGTGCGAGACCAACCTGCGTCGCTGCACCTCCAGATTCCACCGCTTTGTCTGCGACTCGTGTGACAAGGCCTTCCCCCTCCGCTCCGCCCTCGACCTCCACAAGACCACCATCCACCAGCAGGAACCTGCTGCCCCCGCCCCGACCCCCATCCCCACCCCTGCTCCTGCCATAGCCACCCCGGCCGCTCATGACGCCAGTGACACCTCCGACCCTGAGGTCCCTGACGCGGAAGGCCCGCCCCCTCAGCAGGCCAACTTCATGTCCTCTCTGGGGCTGCAGCACGTGTCACAGGTTAAGCCCCTCCCCTCGGAGGAGGCTGAGCGGCAGGCTCAGCTGGACAGCATCAAGGTGATCCATGTGGAGCCCCCGCTGTCCTCCCTGCCCCAGGAGGCTGCCGCGTCTTTCCTGGGGGGCCTGGCAGGCCTGGGGGGGCTGGCGGGGCTGGCGGGGTTGGGGGGGTTGGGGGTGCCTCTCCTGGAGGCGGTGGCCTCCTCCTCCTCTTCCTTCCAGGCTCTTTCCCAGAGGGAGGCCCTCAGCCTGCTGTCCCTGCAGCCCTTCCAGGGTGGCTTCCTCCTGCAGCCGGAGGGGAGCGCCGTGGCCAAGCCTGTCCGCGGAGACGGCGGGGTCATGGAGCTGGCTGACATCCAGCAGATTCTCAAGGTGGCTTCTGCCATGCCCAGTCAGATGGGGCTCCTCCCACCGCTGGCGAAGGCGCCCGGATACAGCGGAGGGCCTCCACCAGGCCATGGTCAGAAGGCCATGCCCCCCCTCAAGCCCAAGCCCCTGGTCACCCCTCGCTCCAGCCTGATGGCCTCCACGCCACCCCCTCTCCAGAGCACCCAGCTGGCCTCCCTGGGCTGCATCAGCCCCAGCCTGCCCCCACCCACCCCCAGCCACCTCCTCAAGACCCCCCGCCAGACCTCCTCCTCCTCTTCCTCCACCTCCTCCCTCGGAGGACAGATGGAGGCGGAGTGCATGGGCGACGCCCACATGCCGCCCGACTCGACCGAGCTGCAGATCAAACTGGAGGAGGCGGGGCCAGGCGGCGTGGGCGGGGCCGGGAAGAAAGCGGGCGGAGCTAAAGGAGCGGGAGGAGGAGCTAAGTCCATGTACTCGTGCCGCTTCTGCGACCAGGTGTTCGCCTACTCTGGGGTCCTGCAGGCCCACATGCGCTACCACCTGGGCATCCTGCCACACCAGTGCAACATCTGCGACTACGTGGCGCCCGACAAGGCCACTCTGATCCGCCACCTGCGCACGCACAGCGGCGAGAGGCCCTACATCTGCCGAGTCTGCCACTACCCCTTCACCGTCAAGGCTAACTGCGAGCGGCACCTGCGGAAGAAACACGCCAAGAACTCCAGGAAGGAGATCGAGAAGAACATCAAGTACGTCACCGCCACTTCCGGGCCCGGCGGGAACGTCACCTCGACCACGACCCAGGAAGCCCTGGAGCTGGGCTCGTCGGGGGAGACGCTGTGCCGGTTCTGCGGCGACGATCTGAAGACGTACCGGGCTCTCCAGATCCACCTGAGGACCCACAACGGATGCCAGAGGAAGCCTTTCGAGTGCCGACGCTGCGGGGCCACGTTCCTCGCCAAGAGGAACTGCATCCACCACCTCCTGAAGCAGCACCCAGAGGTCCAGGAGAGGGAGATAGAGGAGCACATCGCCACCCTAATGCCCGCTGCCACCACAGGCACCACACCGGTCCCCAACGGCCTCCCCCCAGCCCCTTCATCCTCCTCCCTGCACTCCTCTCTGCCGCCCGTGAAGGTGGAGGACCTGAGTGTGTACCAGGTGCCGGGGGTTCTAGACCAGCCCCTGGACTTCTCCAACAAGAGAGGAGGTGGAGGTGGGGGGAGTGAGGGCAACAGTCTAACTGGCAGCCTGTCAGGGTCTCCTGGGATCAAGATAGAGGCCCTGTCCCCCTGCTTTGACGCTCCGCTGGACCAGCCCATTGACCTGTCCATCCCCAAACACCCCAGCAAGAAGCTGAGGACCGAGGCCCCCTCGGGAGGGGACAGGAGGGAGATCAAGATGGAGCAGAGCTCCCACAGTATCCTGGAGCTCCAACAGGTGGTGGAGGACAGGACGGTCCCCCAGCCTGGCTGTTACCAGCACCCCCTCAACACCAGCCTGATGGCCTCCGCAAGAGGCCCCCGACTCAAGCCCCTGCTGCCTAAACCAGCCTCATCCTCCTCATCCTCCAAGGAGCTCCCACCTCTGGCCTCCATCGCTCAGATCATCTCCTCCGTATCCGGACCTCCAGCTCTTCTGAAGAGAGAGGCCAATCTGGACGCAAAGCTCCCCAGCGGCCTCGCCCCTATCCTGGGCACCGAGGCGGCCGAGCTCCACGCCGGAGGGCAGGAGACCCCAGACCGGGCAGCAGCCCCCGGCGAGGAAACCACCCAGCCCCCGGAGGGCACCACTGCCAAGAAGAGAGGCAGGAAGAAGGGCAGCCATGTTGGACGGCCCGCACACCCCAAACCTGAGCCTGGCATCAACACCGGCAGCGGCATCGACTTGGAGTCCAGCGGCGAGTTTGCCAGCGTGGAGCGGATGCTGGCCACCACCGACTCGAACAAGTTCAGCCCCTACCTGCAGACCGGCATCGGGGAGCACGTAGGCCGGAGGGAGGTGGGAGAGGAGAAGGAGGGACAGGAGGAGAGTAAGCGCTCTCCAGGGGCAGCTAAAGGAAAGAAGAACGCCTACTCTAACTCTGTCCAGAAGATGACCTGTCCCTTCTGCCCGCGAGTCTTCCCGTGGGCCAGCTCCCTGCAGAGACACATGCTAACGCACACAGGTGAGAAGAAAAAGCGGGGTTCGTTGCTACGTCCGCACCGGCTAAACGCGCGTCCTGCGGCGAGCGCAGACCTCGCTAACATTGTTGTTGTTGTTGCCTTTTGTTGTGGTTCGTGTCCCAGGCCAGAAGCCGTACCCGTGTCCCAAGTGCGACGCCTTCTTCTCCACCAAGTCCAACTGTGAGCGCCATCTGCTGAGGAAACACGGCGTCACCAACCGCTCGCTGAGGCGCAACGGCTCCGTGGGCAAGGGCAAAGACGGGGAGGACGGCTCGCACGACAGTGGAGGTGAACACACACACACACACACTGACACACACGGGCGAATATACGAGTATTCAGGTATACTTTATATTAACAGACACACACGCGTATTAACTTACGATTTTAAAGTGGCTTCATCAATGGCTCTTCTTCCTCTCCCTGCCTCAGAGAGCCAATCAGAGGGGGAGATGGGGGGCATGGAGGCTGTGGATCTGAGCAGTGGGGAGCAGGGCCAGAGGCCGGGCTCCAGGACAGGCCAGGACCTGGGCCACGAGGCCCAGCAGGGGGCAGCAGAGAGAAGATCTGGCCCCGGTCACGGCCAGAACCAGTCCAGCCTCCACACTGACGATGAGGACTCGCAGAGCAACAAGAGTCTGGATCTCAACTTTGCCAGCAAGCTCATCGATTTCAAGTTCTCCTCCGGGGGCGGGGCAGGGGCTGGGGGGCACAACTCCCAGTCCTGCTCTTCCTCCTCGTCGTCATCGTCCTCGGTGGCGGGGGAGGAGCCGGAGAGAGCCGGCCAATTGCAGGAGTCGGAGGGGAAACTCGGCTGCAAGGTGTGCAGGAAGAGCTTCCGCTACGCAGCCACGCTCGCTCGCCACGAGAGGGCGCACCTGTGCGAGGGGTCGGAGGTCGGCTTCTCCCTGAACTTCTCGGCCGCCGTCATGCCGCCTGAGGAGGACGAGGAGCTGGAGGAAGAGGACGAAGAGATGGAGGGAGACGCGGAGAGAGGGAGCGAGGGAGGCGAGAGCGATTCGGAGGGGGAAGATAAAGAGAAGGAGGAGAGGAGCGACGAGGAGGGAGGAGCGTCGGAACCAAAGAACGGCGAGGGGGAAGCCGGGGGCGGAGCCGGCAAGGCCGACAAGAGGAAGAAGATCTGTAACGTCTGCAGCAAGCGCTTCTGGTCTCTGCAGGACCTCACCAGGCACATGCGCTCGCACACAGGTACACACACACACACACACACACAAAAGCACCACACACACAGATGTCTGTGCTGTTCTGACCCTGCTGCTGTCTCTCTCTCTCCCCAGGTGAGCGTCCATATCAGTGCCAGGTGTGCGAGAGGACCTTCACCCTGAAGCACAGCCTGGTCCGCCACCAGCGCATCCACCTCAAACCGCGCAGCGCCGAGGGGCTGGACGCCGCCAGCTTGGGCGTGGCCGACGACGAGGGCTACAGCGGGCGCTCGGGCAGCGAAGGGGAGTTCACCCCCACCAGCACCTGCCCCCCCTCGGAGAACGAGAGCGAGGGGCTGAGAGAGGAAGGTGGGGAGGGAGAGCACAGCCCTCTGAAAGAGAGGCCCCAGTTTGTAACAGCCAGCGAGCCCGTTCCAGAACCTCCTTCAGAACAGCTCGTGGAACCAGAACCAGCTGAACACGCTTCTGAGAGCGGGTCTGTGGAGGAAGCCTTGGAACCAGCCGCTAACCCAGAACCCTTCACAGACACAGCTGTAGAACTTCCTGCAGACACAGCTGCAGAACTCTCCATAGACACAGCCGCAGAAGGTTCCGCAGACACAGTTGCAGAAGGTTCTGCAGACACAGCCGCAGAAGGTTCCGCAGACACAGTTGCAGAAGGTTCTGCAGACACAGCCGCAGAAGGTTCCGCAGACACAGCCGCAGAAGGTTCCGCAGACACAGTCGCAGACGGTTCCGCAGACACAGTCGCAGACAGTGCTACCGTCGTATCAAACCCAGAACCTGTTCAGACCCCGGAACCAGCCCCAAAGTCTCCTGCTGACCCCGCCCCTGAAGCCCCAGCTCCCGGCGTGACGGCGGCGAGCTCCAAAGAATCCTCCTCCTCGTCCCCCATTGCTGGCCCTGAGATGACCCCATCTGCCCTCCCCACCCCAGGCCTCCCTTCTGAAGGCTTCATCCAGGGCCTTCTTGAGATCCACGCCAGCCCCTCCCTGGAGCACATCCTCCCCAGCGGGGAGCCTCCTCTGGTGGGCGTAGAGTGAGGCCATCGCCCTACCTCCCTGCCCTGCGTGTCCCTGTGCAGTGGGGGGTCTCCAGTGGGACACCACAGTGCCATATGATGGAGGTTCCTCTCCAGGTTGCAAACCCTCTGATCCATGCAGAGAAACTTTGCCTCCAAGTGCCTTAACTACTACACCTGTGGGTTGATCAGCTGTTTTGTTGTAATTTTTTTGCTATATCTTTATCTACATTTACCCACCCGGAGGATCTAATTTTTTATAGCTTTTTATGATGATGATTTACATAATTTTTGTCAGGGCCGGGGATTTTGCTATACTGCGATAAATTAATTATTGAAAATAAGCAATATATGGATGAGTTTAGTGTCGAGTGGTGCTAAGGCTCCTTAAAATGGAGCGAGCAGCAGTCTGTGTGTGTGTGCGTGGGTGAGTGTGTGTGTGTCACCCTGAGACGAGGGCCTGAGCTATGTAACTGGAAACACACTTACGCACACAGAGGTCATCTTTGTTGTACTTCCTGACACTTCTGCTGGTGGGTTCTGCTATGGAGCAGCCTATCGTTCTGCTGAGGAGGTTTGGTTGGCCAACATGTCAGTTAGTCAGCTTCAGAAAACATTCAAACAAATATGAACTGAGTTGATCATGTGTACGTCTTAGCTGGGCTGGTCTGGACACCAGACCATGATCTAACATGGATCCAGACTAGAGAACGGACAAGCCTCATTGAACCTTTTCGTTAGATATTTTCTCATTCTGAGGGCTCAACTCTTTCCCTGGATACAATATGGGCAATATTTGCCCCTGTCGGTGTGTTTGTTTGTGTGTGTGTGTGTGTATGACAGTGCGTACGGGTGTGTGGATCTCAATCAGGTTCGTTTCTCATTGTATCAGTCTGTTTGACGGTTTGCTATGATGGAGTATTCTCACTGTGTGTTGTGAGCAATTATGGTTTAATTTGACAAAAGGGCTAGATGTGTATGTGTGTGTGTGTGTGTGTGTATGTATGTGTGTGTGCGCACGCCTGCATTTCTTACCTCTCTGTCGCCCCCTACAGTCTGAATAAAAGTATCTGACATGGGGTCAGGGACGGTGGGGGGGGAGGAGAGTTCTAGTCTTCCATACTTTATCAGCCCAGAAAGAAGGAGAAGTTGGGGGATTGGGGGTGATGTATCAACAGTGAGGTGGAACACTAGTTAGTTGCTTTGTTTGATTTGTTTATTGTTTATTTCCTAGTCTTGTGTACTGGAACCGTGTCTCCCTGCTGCCCAAGATCATATATATCAGAAGGGGGTCAAATGACCCCTGATGACACAGACAGGATAATTTTGTTCTTCTTTTCATGTATATACAGCTACATTTGCTGTATATTCTTTTTTTTTTTACATATATAAAGGAACCTCAGATGTAAACAAATCAAACCTCAAGGCTCATAATGACCTGTCACCTGGGCAGGAGCAGGAGGTGGTGCTTCGGCAGTGGGGGCGGAGGGATACGGAGCTTAAACAGACCCTCCTCCCAGCGTGCCGGATCACAGACTGCTGCAGCCTGAACGGCACTAACCAACAAACTACTATGATGATGACGATGAACGACAATACACAGCAACGCAATCATTGAGAGGAACAGAGCGGAGCGGGCCTGAGTGAGTTCCTGCTGAGCAGAGTATTAAAGGAGCGGGGGGGGCCACATGCAGGACCCCTCTCTTGGCTCCGCATGGCAACAGAGGAGCATTATGGGATGGCGCCATGGCGCTCGGACACTGCTGGCAATCGGCAGGAGAGACGGACAGAATGCAGTAGCAATCTTGGAAACTGTTCTGTGTCCACATAAAATTGGCTGCTCGCTCCATCCTTCTCACTCTCCATGTTTTGTTTTTTTTACCTATCATTTCCTTTGTTTGTGTGTGGGGTTGGGGGGGCGGGTTAAGAATGGCTGGAGTCTCCATTAGGATGCATGAAATGATGGACTGGTTTTAAATGTATTTATTTGGAGCCTGAGTGAACAGTCACCTAACAGATGTCAGGTCCGTGAGTCAAATCCCTCAGAGACAGATATTGATCTGAGGATGGTCGTGAATTAGCAATAATCACTATTATTGATCCTAAAGCTTTATGTAGATTTGGATCTATGTCTGCAAATGGATGACTGGTGGGTCTATCATTATTTTGTTGTTCATTATTTTTAGTTTTGGCAAATAAATGATTTTCTTTCTCTCAGATATATAAAGACGTATACAACTGTGAAATCTATTGTGTTCAGTTAAAAAGGTGAGTTTCTAGGTTAGTTTTTTTTTTTGCATGTTAACCGTAATTTGTTCACTTATGGATGGTTTTTGTTTTTTCTCTCTCTACCTAGCTCTCAGGGTCTCCAGACAATTCATATTCAATTTTTTTTTTACCTGAGTTGCAAAAAGTTCTTCCAAGTTGTGATTTTTGTATTTTAATGATTAAAAAAGTCTATCAATCACTACATTTAGCACTTGACTGTGAACTCCAACCAGCAGAGCAGAGTGGGGGGGATGTTATCTTACATGCTAGCCACTCCCTCTTTAGCAGCATTTAACAAAGTGTATGAATACTCAGACAAGTAATTTTTTTCCAGTTAATTTCTTCCTTTATTTCCAATTAATCTTTTATTTTCCATTTCTATTGTTCCCCCTCCTTAAAATAAATTCAAGCGTTGCAGATTATTTTTTTTGGGAGATCAAACTAAGACTCCTGTGACTCCAGAACATTCTGACCCATTTTGAAAGGGAACTTTTGAGAACATATAAAGCCGCTGCCACATCCATCTTCCCCACCAGAGATGGACCGGCCCAGAGCTTGAATTTATGTTAGCCTATTTAGCATCTGGTACCCAATGTTAATGTACTATTAGCATTAGCATCTGGTACCTCATGTTAATGTACTATTAGCATCTGGTACACTTCTCTTTTTTACAATCCTGTTTCTCCCATAGATGGTGTATTGCAATACATGAGTGCTTCACAAAATCAGACGTGTACAAAAATCTGTATGGATTAAAATTTCAAAGCAATAAAGATATATTAATGAAAGGTGTGTGAATCAAACAAGACTGGTGTGAGGTGTTTTCTGTTCAGGATAAACTTCTCCTTGTTTTGTATTTGTGGACAAAGGCTGCGACTTTTAGATCAATATTTGTACACGATGGAATAAAAATATGTATAATTTAAATTAAAAATACATTAATAATCCAAATTATGTGAGAAAACACACAAGCACTTAAACTTTCCTTTATTTTCTACAACATTTTGTACCACCAGCTCTGTCATACTTCACAAATAAAATGCAGCAGAACAGTTTAAAACCCACAATTGAATATTTTCATTCTTGAATTTATTCAAATGAAGAACCCTTGATTTGATTTCTATACAGTCTACAAGTTTAATACTCAAACATCTTGTTTGGTAAAACCAGGTATGAGACCAGCTTCTGGCCCAAACGTAGATCAGTAGTAGATCAACAATAAAACCTTTCCATTTGTCTAATTAATGGGTTGTTAACACTGGGCTTCTATAATCCTAGTTTAGCATTGTTTTTTCCCAGGACAGGCTGCCTACAATGTCTCAAAAAATGGTCTAATAACTGGGCTCCAGAAGTTCAGATTTAACGGCATGTAAATATCCCAGAAACCAAGAAATTTACTCTGGTTTCATGAAGTTAGTCAGTCTGCATCTCACCAGTGCATTAAGTAATATATATACACATTCTTACCCCCAAAAAAAACATTCTAAAGAGAAATAAAATCACAATTCTGCATACAGTTTTATTGTTAAATGAAGCCTGGTGTATGAAGAATTTAACTTAATTTACACTAAATTACAGAAAACAAAATGTAAAAAAACAGGCACATTGAGGGGCAGCGAGGGAGAAACCAAAAACAGAGATACGTTATATTCCAGTAATCTTGTCTCTTACCACTATCTTCCATTCACACAGTAATACAGGGGCCACATCCAGTGATGGATTTACACCCTGAAGCTTTAGCAAGAAAGTGACTATGGAGACAAGAAAACAATTTTGTAATGGAATATGTCCCAGTTTCATAGTATCCCCCTTCCCCTATGGTGTGTCCAAAGTCATCCAAGATGTCAAGAGTAATAGAGGAGTGTAGCAGTGCACTTCAGACAGTGGACAAGAACTTCAAAGCCTGCTGGCAGAAAAAGGAACCAGAACGTTGGCGCCCTCTTTGCTCCCTCAGGCCACCAGAAGAACTACAGGCAGACACCCAAAATGTGCAGTTGAACCAGTGCAAAAATAAAAACACACAAAAGTAAAAGATGAAAATTTAAGGAGAAAAAAAATGTGATCATGGCTTTAGTGACCAACCCGCACCCCCAGAATCTATTCTTCCCTGAAGACCTGAATGAAAACAGTCCCAACATCAAACCATCACTCGAGAATCACTCCAACCCTCAAGTGTAGCGTTTCCCTCTAGCCCACCACTCATCTCTGGCCTCACCCCTCCATTGGTCTTCAGCCATTCCACAGCCTGTTCACTCAGACACAGGTCAGACAGGGGAATCACTCACACTAAAGGACACCGTTTTGGTGATGGCGTTAGTTGTGTATAAAAGGCCGTCCTTTGCAAAAGGTTGGCACCAAGAGTTCTTTGAAGGGAGGTCCTCTTAATTGTCGCTATTGTTGTGTTGTTTGTTTAGTCCCCGGCAGATCAGTGGCGTAGGGTCCTGGCACGGTACAGCGTTGGCAAGGCAGCACCGCAAGCTAGGCGGAGGCGTGGCTTGGCGAGGACGAAGCGGCGTCACTCGTCAGAGCCGGCGGATCGTTTCTGGTTCCTTTTACGAGGAGATCGTCTGGGGGAGGCTTTATCTGGAGGAGGAGGGAGGGGTGGTTAGGCTCAGGAATACTGGGATCCTATAGACCAGTGGTTTCCCAACCCTGCTCCTCAGGGCTTCACTGTTCTGCATGTTTTGGATGTTTCCCTGCACCAACACACCTGATTCAAATGAATAGCTCATTACGAAGCTCAGCAGAAGCTTGATAATGACCCTTTATTTGAATCAGGTGTGTTGGAAGGGAGGGAAACATCTAAAACATGCAGGATGGTGGGTTCTGAGGAACAGGATTTGGAACCACTGCTATAGACCACTACCATACTGGATTACTACAGAATATACATATAATCTGTCGTTCTATTGAATAAAGTCTGAATAACTACTGGAGCTACTACAGCACCAGTGACATAAGAGAAGATCTCACCTCTACGACTCTGCACTGAAGAGGCAAGGGCACAGGAGACAGCGAGAGAGAGGAGAAAGGGAAGGAAAAGAATGAATGAGTTGCCCCCCCCATGCATAAAGATGGAGAGCAGGTTTGTAGAAACCCAAGCCAGATAACAGCCCAGTCACACCCAGGGGAGCTATTAGACCCCAGACAGGGACCACCGTAGGCACAGAACAGGGTTATCAATAAAAGATTACAGGTTCAACAGGAGAACACTCTGGAACAGAGTATAGATGGAGGTAAGCCAGAAGTGGGTAACCCATGCAGTGGAGAGAGATCACATCAGACCAAATAGAAGTGAGGCAGCACACACACACACTTACTGATCTGGTTGAGGGTCTCTTGAGGGATCCAGCTCATGTCCACATCATTGTGACTAGATGTCCCCATCTCCACCTTGGCAGTAGGACGTCTCCTCTGTGTAAAAACACACACACACGCACCCACCCACAGGAAGTGACCAAACCGTACAGGAACCAACCCGAGTCCACTGTAAAACGGCCTCAACTTATCGCTTGGCACTTCATCCTCCTAGCTTTCTCAATCTTTACTTCCTGTTTTTGTGATACTAACACTACCAATGTAGCTGTCTAAAGAAAGACGACACTTCCAAAAGCCATAATCACTTTTAGGAAGCTGGTGTGATCATAAGCCTTTGAATACTTATATGCAGGCAGGCATTATTTTAAAACTGCATTACAAGCTGTTGTGTGAACCAACTCATCTCCCTGAGGTTCTGACTGGCTGCCTTATCAGACCCTGTCTATCTTGTAGATCCTCCCAAAAATGCTGGTAACCTCTCTCATCCCTCTCTTGATGCCACTGTCAGCCTGCAACAACAAAACAGCAGCACTCACACACTGCTATCAGTGCACCACCATCTGCTGGCCTGATCTTCTTGGACTGATTTGGGACAGAGCTCCTCTCTCATGGAACAGACATTCTATCCAAATACTTAAGATTCCGGAGTGCTGAAGTATTTTACCTTTCTGGACTCTAGCAGCTGGTGAAGCCCTACAACTACCAGCAGCCCCAGGCCAGATAGGAACACATACATGAAGATCCTGAGGAGGAGAGGAGAGGTGCGTTAAGCAACAGATATTGCCACCAGGTGGCGGGGCTGAGGAACAGTTTCATCTGAGCAGAGCAGTGTAGTTAGGCGATTAGTTCAGGTGACTTGAGTCAGGTGACTTACGTCTCTCCGTCCAAACCGTCCTCCTTCTCAGTGATGGTCACCGTCTGGTTGAACACGGCATCCTGGAACACGTTGCCCTGAGGTGGGCGGGGGAGGGGGGGAGGGATGTGAGTCAAACTACTCTGAACTCTACTAAATCAGAGGACCGTTCAAGTAAGAACGCGAGATGTTAGCCTGAGCTCTAAGACCACAGCCAAACAATCCATGAAACGTGTTGAACTCGCCCTGCATCTCTCAGTGAAACTGACTAGGTCACTCACATTGCTGTCTTTGTAGTTGAGGTTGATGACCAAGCCGAAAGGTCTTCCTCCCATCTGCTCGGCAGGGATGAAGGAGTACTCAAAGGTGGCCTGGCGGCCTGGAGGAACCACGATGCCCAGCTGCAACACAATATGACACGCATTACTACAAACAATACTTTATGACTATACTATAAACCAGCTGTCTTTTTTTTTGCACCACAGACCAGTTTAATGTCAGACAATATTTTCACAGAACGTCCTTTAAGGTGTGGCAGATAAATACAACAAAATAAAAAGATACGACCATCATAAAATCTGGTATTTTCTAAGTATTGTAATAAATGTGGAAAGCACACAGAGAAACTTTCCAAAGACGATTTTGCTCATTTTCTTAGCTTGGCTGTTTCAATTTAGCGGTAATGTATGATGCATTACCGTCCGGCGCAGCCTTATGAAGGTAGCGGATCCAGGTAAGCATCTGGACATGCATCAAGAGTGAGTCATAGACAAATGTGACAGAGAGTTCTGGAATCACTGTCACCCACCTGCAGAGCGGTGAAGTTCTGGATGTAGAACTGGAAGTCCTGGGGGTAACGGAAGGAGGCGTCCAGTGACTCAACCACAAAGTTGTCAGTGCTGCCCTTGTTGGTAAATCCCATCAGAAACTTGACAATTTCGTTTGCGGGGAAGTCTGGGCAAAGTAGAAAGGAGAGATGAGAGATGGACTGTTTTAGAAGAAGAAATGTCTATGTAAGGCAATTTTCTCAATTGCTGGCAAAGTGAAAATAGCAAGGAAAGGAACCTGGTGCAGTGCTTTGACTTGGGATTTGAACCCATGTAACAGACACAGGTTGGTACTGCATTGAAATGTCTTACCATCTCCCTTGACAAATAGGATGGTGGTGTCAGCGTTAGGAGAGGCCTTCACCTCTCCACTCACTGCCTCCTCCTCCTCTTCCTCTTTTTCTTCCGTCTAGATAAGAGCAGAGGAATGATATCAGACCCAAGCATACATCCAGCGGCCTGTCATCTTGAGGCACCATTCATGGTTCTAAATCCAGCTCTTTGTTATTTACCAGTTCTGTGTTTTCGTCATCTTCAACCTCGGCCTCATCGTCTTCATCCTCAGCTGTCGCATCATCCACGCTGTCTTCCTCCACATCTACTGCTTCCTCGTCCTCGGTGGCATCCTGGGCTGCCACCAGCGGTCCTGCAGGAAAACCCGACCAAATAACTTAAAATACACTCACAACTAGCCAAGCCACTAGGTTATCCAGCCACACTAATGGTGCAGTAAAAATACCATGAAAAAGATCACTGGCTCGGCTCTACCACGATGAGGTAATGAGCACTAAATCCATACTTAATGAAATAGGAATGCAATCTAGCTGATCACAGTGTCCAGAAATGTGGATCTAATATGATTAGTCTAGCTGGTACTAGTCTGATGAGATCACAGGCTTTAACAGAAACAGAGGTTAAACGAGGCCACTCAAGATATGGATCTAAGTGCTCAGCAATACACTCTCAACTATTAGCTCCTAGCTAGCCCTGCTCTAAGTGTTGTCTGAGCATAATCACTGGATTCATTTTATAACCCGATCATCAGATGTTTTAGTGCCATTGGTAAGCTTACTTGATCATAACTCGTGGGTTTGCTTTGACACTGAGTGGACCAGCAGCTGACAATGCTAACCTGCTAACTAGCAACACGTTACTACACGCTAGCTCATCTTAAGGACACGTCAGTCTAGTTATATGAGACCGATCGAATAACAAAACCCCCAAAACCCAACAGGTTAGCTGACTAAATGCAACATTTGAGATGTGGGACTGTATTTTAGATAGCGAGGTTTTAAGTAATTTGTCATGACGACAGTCATATTGCTGCACATGTTAAAGCAGAACCAGCCGGGATGGCCTCACCGGATTTAGCTCGTTATTAGCTTTGTTTAGCTTGTAGAGCAACTATAGAGCAATATAACCCAATTTAAAACGAATTGAATGTACCCACCTTTCATAAAGATTGTAGCCGGGAAAGCTAGTAATACCAGCAGCAGTAGTTTGGGTAGTATTTTCATCATTTTTGATGTGATTCTGTGCTTCTCTGTCGCTGTTTCAACCGCCGAGGCTTCGTCGTGCTTCCTTAGCCAAGCCTTGACTGGAGTAGCAATGCGCATGCGCAGTCTAGCAAACGACTTTTTAAAAATTAAAAAATTATTTTATTTCAATGTTTTAAAAAATCTGTATTGTGCCGCAAATTGCCAACGTACAGAATTTTTATGGATAAAACAATTAACTAACGACACACAACTGTTGACAAAGAATGTTTATTTTCCACACGTGAAACACCGCAATTAATGACAATGACAATTTTTTTAAATGTTGGTTTAAAATGAGATATTTTTTACAATGACAATTAAAAACCAAACTAAACGATAGAAAAAAATCGTAACATAAAGTGATTTATAAACCGCATTTTTGGACTACATCTTGGGATACAGTCCCCTCGATCATGGTTGTAAATAAAACTACTAAACTAAGTAATGGATTTCCAGTTGAACTCTTGTACCCCAAAATGTTTTCTTTGATTGTTGACCACAGAGAGTAAAACTAGACAGTCAAATACAACAATTTGTGAGTCAACCATCATTGTAAAGTACTATGCTTTCTGACAACACAAGGTGAAGGTATAATGTTCACTGTTGTTTTGTAAGGTTATTTTGTGTCAAGAGAAACATTTAGAAGTGTATTAATAAAAACAAAGAGAAATATAATATTTATGTGTGCATGTATGTCTGTGTCAGTCTGCATGTTGTGTGATCTGTCTGTCTGCTGGTCATTATTGGACTGGACTGTAAGAATAGTCTTTAGCTTCTCCTTAACAAGCAGAGAGGTTAGTGTTGATGTGTAGCTGAACAGACAGTTGAATATTAGGATGAAAAGAGGAGAAAAGAGAGGACAGATGGAGATCGAGAGAGAAGAAGAGATAGAGGAGATAGAGGTAGAGAAGAGGATGCCCCCTGGACTGTCTAGTCTCAGGTCTAGTTGAATCCCTCCACGTAATTGGCTGGCAGCATGCCAGACTTCCCCGTTCTCTGCACCGTCCCGTACATCCATCCCTCGTCGATGGACTGGGCGTTGACGATGATGTCACCGTCACGGAACGACACCTCGTCGTGGTCCTGGGCAGCGTAATCATACAGCGCCCGGTACACCCTCTACACGGACGCCATGGCAACACACGGAACCCAATCCAGTCAGTCCAAGACTTTAAACAATGTATTCATCATTTCATCTATTCATGTTGCCTGAGACACATGCCTAAGATGTTTGTGATTTTTGAATGATAAAGTGTAGGAGTAAGGAGGGTTGTTTTTGGACATACCATGGTGGTGGAGTGTGGGGAGGACTGGATGGACCTCACTGAAGACATGCTGGTCTGGTGCATGTAACCGTACCCCTGCTGCTGCTGTGGAACACCCTGATGGTACGCCCCAGGAAGAACAGGAGCTGAAGGGAGGTGATACACACACATGTGCATATGGATCAGTGGACAGAATGTAACATACATGAAGGACTCTGATGCCAGGCAGGGTTTGGTGCTCAGTGCCTCTCAGGAGAACTTTGTCTCGCTTGTCCAGACTGTCTGTTAGAGGTGAAGTTAAGATGTGACTAGTCACATGACGGGGGACAAGGTGAGTGCTTGCATCCTGTTTCCTGTGTGTTAGAAAAGAGAACTGTGCGAGTTAAGATTTGAGATCATCCACGTGTACAGGGGGTCTCCCCCCCCCCCCCCCCCCCCCCCCCCCCCCTCCACCATACACACACGCAGACAACCTGGCAGACCTGGGGTGGATGCGCCGCTGCAGACAGACAGGCTGCGGTCGTAAGGCTCAGAGGCCTGAGAGCTGACAGAGGCAGGCTGGGACTGGACGGACTGCTGGGAAACCTGCCTGCTGAGACGGCTGGCTCGCTCTAACACACCGCGCCACCAGGGGGCAGCAGACACACGCAGACCGAGAGAGGCAGAGAAGGATGGAGGGAGACGAACAGAGGCAAGATTAGAGGGAGAGGAGAAAAGGGGGATAGGCAGGGAAGGGGGGGGGTGCACAGTCAGGAAAAGATTAGAAGAATGTACATGACTAATGGTTGGCATGACAGACAAAGAGAATGAACAAACTATAAATGAAAAGCGGATGAATGGGCTGGGGAATGTGGATCAGATATGAGAAGAGAATTAAAGGAGAGAGGAGTGGAGAGGACAGGGGAGAAAAGGAGAGAGAAGATGTTGTGTGGAAAGAAATACCAGACATTCTTCTCAGGCTTTTTGACTGGATGTTATCTTCCACAGGGTCAAAGTCAAAGATGGAACCTGGGTCAGTCCTCCACACCTTCATGTCTTTGACCCCAGAAAGAGAGGTTATACAGGGTCAAAGGTCATTCACACATAAGAGGCAGGAAGAAAGAACAAATACAGAGGCCTGATTGGTTTTTGTGGTGAAAAAGCCTGTTTGTGACTCCATAAACAGGAAGTCCATGGTACTCAAAAGGCAAAACGCACAATGAGCGTCGGCGGTCTCCATCTTGTGTTGACCTGCACTAAACTTCATTGGACCTCTGACTGCAACTAGACTATGATGACCTTATGAACTTTAACCTTTGCTCCTTACCTACAATGATGCCAGGTCGTCTGTCCATCTCCACAACCTGGGGGTGGACCCCCTTATACCCCGCCTCGGTCATCATGTGATTGGACCTTTGCAACCTGTCCATGCCCACGTCCTCCATCACAGGTGTGTAGCCACGCCCCCTCTCACGCTCAAAGTCCTCATGGTACTTGGCCTACGGCAGGACAGGACACATGCACACGCACACAATCAAGTCAATACAAGTCAACACCAGTAACAACTGGAAGCAAATCAGAGCAAGAATTAGACTATTACTAAATCAGACTATTACTAAAGCATGCAACACACACATTGTTGAAAGAGTTAGACACACTAACACATATTCCATGTACATCATCCTGTAACACACACAAACCCCTTTCCCACACACACACACACAAACATTTTTAAGGGTGCGTTTGGTCAACGAGCAAATAAAACTCCACACAGGAACAAGTGAAAAAGTCCTTTATTAGTTACAACCCCCACACACACACGGAACTACGCGTTAATACCAGTGAAGCATCCCATCACCCTCTGTGCTCCTCAGTCATGTTAGCTCAGCCCACAGTCAGAAACGCTGCCATGGTAACTGCATCGCTACCATGGAGATGCTGTTCTGGGACTTCCTGACACGCCTTAATTCCGGTGTGTCCAGCTCCATACAGCTCCTCCCCTGCACCTCCTTCAAACCACGCTGGTACTTCACCTGGAATGACACACACACACACGCAAACACACACACACAAACATGTCTATTGAGGCAGGTACTGACTGATGACGTGTTGATGGCATGTATCTTTACACTGTATGTACGATCATATATACATTTATATTCCTACATACAACTTATTTGTCTGTAAATGTAAACATGCATGTGTTGTGGTGTTGACTTGCCGAGCTGATGTTTTCCTGGTTCTGCTTGATTCTCTCCAGCTCTGGAGTCACACCCACACTGGTGGCCTGGCCAATAGGCTTCTTATACTTCACCTGGGGGAGGGGGGTGGGGGGGGGTGGGGGGGTACGTGGAAGGGGTGGCAAACATAGCAATGAAAGAAAGTTGTGAATCAAGACTTTTTCCTGCTAAAGTTGTTCCGACAGCCGTAAAGCCTCCCTTCCCCTCCCACACACACTGCTAGGGGGCTCATTAGTGATTGGCAGCTAAGCTGCAACGGTAACATGGCCTGGTCACCATGGCGCCAGGGATCCTGAGCTGGTTGGTTGGTTCCCCCTGGCCCTCCTGTTTGCCTGGCCTATCAATGGAGGATTGTTCACTAATGACCTGATGTTCACACACACACACACACTTTTGTGTGTTTGGTGAGAGATGGTTTTGCTGTGATGTCATGTTCAGTAGAGTGTGTATTTAAAGTACTGCTGGGCTTGTCCTGCCTTCATGGTAATGTGTGACAGTTCATTGCCACATTAAATCATTAATTCAATAATTTGCTCAGTCATTCATCCAGACGGTGTTAGTGTGCATCTGTGGGATTGTGCATGTCCTTGATTTGATGTGACTGTGTGTGCGGATGTGTGTGTGTCTCTCTCACAGAGCTGATGTTCTCCTGGTTCCTGCGGACCCTCTCCATCTCAGGTGTATCCATGACAGCGGTTCCACTGCCCACCCCCTCCCTGTACTGGACCTGGGTGATCACACACACCACAGCAGGGTGAGAGAAGAGCCCTGACCCCAGCTGAGCAGGAGGGTGAGAGGTCAGGATGGGAGGGGATATCTGATGAGACTTCATGAGGAGGAAGAGGAAGACTGGAATGAGGGAGACGAAGAGGAGGAGGTCCTCACGTTGCTGATCTTCTTGGTGTTCTCCCTCGCCAGGACGATCTCCGGGGTGTCGGTCACTGATGACATCAGACCTTTCATCAGTTTGGAGTCCCAGGTATAGTACATCTGCAGGATACAAGGAGACAGGAGACAAGGAGACAGGCGACAAGGAGACAGGAGATAAGGAGACAGGAGATAGGGAGACACACAACAGGAGAAAGAAAGAGGGGGAAAGAGAGAGGGAGTCAAGGAGGTAGAGAAAGACTGGTACAGTGGTAATTTCAAAATCCCTAGTCTATAACGAGTAGCTAAATCCGGATGTAAATATTGTGTGAGAGCTTGGTACACAGTGTTTCGTAATAAAAACATGCTGGTTTTGATCATCCTGAGTGGTGTGTCATTACAAGTTTGGAAGCATGAAATCAGAATTTATGCTGTGAAATTAGAATGCCTGATGCATTTTGGAATTCTGCCATGTAACTGGAAACGGTGTTAAAAGTGCCTGTGCATAGTCAGCGTGTGTGTGTAACCAGTCACCGAGCTGATGTTCCTCTGGTTGGTCCTGACTCGCTCCATCTCAGGGGTGTCGGACATCTGGACGCAGGAACCCTTCATCCTCTCTGCCTCATCCTTGTACTTCTTCTACAAGAGAAACACACACGTGTACTGGAAAACTCCCCCTGTATTGTCATATCTCCACCCCCCCCAGTTCTCTCTTGCCCTCCCCCTATTCTCATTACCTGACTGTACACATCCTTCAGGTAGGCAGCATGGAGGAGATCAGGAGTGTCTGTCACTGTTCCAAACGAGCTCTCTCTCAGCTTGGCAGACTGCTTATAGGATGCCTGCAAGATGCACCCAAAGTACAGCCTTGTGAGTATTTGTCTTTGTGATAGTGTGTTTCTGTGTGGTTCTATGTGTGTGTGGTTCTGTGTGTGTTCCCACCTGGCTTGTTATCTCAGAGGCCCTCTTCGCCCTCTGGATCTCCAGAACGTCAGAGCTGAGCTCCATGCCTTTCCCCAAAATCTCTGTCTCCAGGTCCTTACGATACTCCTTCTGTTAGACACACGCAGAACATACACTTCTGTCTCACTGTTGCAGAAGGATGGGATGAGTGTGTGTGTGTTTGTGTGTGTAAGAGATTGGGAGAGAGAAAGAAAGAGAAGAGACTTTGACATCAGTACCTGGCTGAGTATCTGACTGGCATTTTTGGCTCGTAGCAAATCAGGATTCTCCTCCAGACCCAACCCTGACAAGCCCCGCCCTTTCACTTCCTGTTCCAGGTCCTTCCTGTACTCTTTCTGGGGGCCAATGACAGCAGGGAGAGTTGGATTAGACACCACAGCCTAATCATCATTAAGGGAAACTGTTTGGGTTTTGAATGTAAACACGGTACATAATGATATGTTTATGGGAGTGTCAGTCCTAAAGTGTGTGTCACCTCGCTGATCAGGGCTGTGGCGTGGCGTGCTGTCAGGTATCCAGGGGTCAGCTCCACCTCCAGCAGGGCCCTCCCCTTCACCTGCTCCTCATAGTCCTTCCTGTACTCTCTCTGAGAATCCAAGACATTAACAACACCATCTGTGTGTGTGTGTGTGTGTGTGTGTGTGTGTGTGTGTGTGTGTGTGTGTGTGTGTGTGTGTGTGTGTGTGTGATCTCACCTCACTCTGCATCTTCTGGGCCTCCTTGGAGACTTTGTAGGTCTGTGTGTCTCCAAACTCCATCTGAGAACGACCCTTGTTCTTCTCATACTCCTCCCGGTACTTTACCTACAACACACACACACACACACACACACACACACACACACACACACACACACACAGACGGTGTTGTTAATGTCTTGGAACATACACATACAACAGACACACAAACAATAAAGCCACAGTGACTGCTAGGGTGTTTGAATGTTTGCATAGCGTATATGCGCGCATATGTGTGTTTATTTGGTGCGTGCGGGTGAATGTTCTGCTCTACCTGGCTGTGCAGTACCGCGTTCTCCCTGTGGTGGAGCTGTTCAGCCGTGTCCAGAGCCGCATGGTAGTGACCCTTCGCCTGCTCATACTTCTTCCTGTACTCCACCTGCAGCAACAATCAACCAATCACACAACCAGTCAACCAGCCAATCAGTGGATCAGCTGATGGATGGGTGTGAGCGTACGTTGCTCTGCAGCTTGCTGGCGTGGAGGGTGTGCTCCAGGTGCAGCAGGTTGGGCAGGTCAGCTGATGGCTCCACCTTATGTCTCTGATTGGTCTTGTACTTCACCTGGAATCAACCACAACAACGCCAACAACATCAACAACAACAACAACAACAACAACAACAGAGAAATGATTCCTTGTGATTCAATTCTGATAACTTTGTTGATCCCGGAAGGGAAGGATCCACGGTCTTTGATCCCGATCTTGGATCTGTTGGACGTTTTCTTAAAAGGGCGTATCAGACTAGGGCTGAATGTTTCTTCTCCTCTCCTTATTTTGCGCCGAAACCCTTCATTTGCCTTCCAAAGGTTTCCGTGGTAACGGCTGGCTGTGCGGCACCAGGAATTTGAGAGTGTGTTACCGAACAGTAAAACATGCCGCTGGGAACCTGAATGGAATGTGTGTGCGCGCGTGTTTGTCTGTGTGTGCGGCCCTGGGCTTGTTTATCCTGAGACGACGCGTTGAAGGCTGATTCCCACAAACAGGAGCCTTTGTGCCCCGTGTGCTCGTGGAGAGCGCGCACGTGAGATGAGCGGAGGTGTGTGCACGCCGTAGACAGGACAACGCGAGCCCTCAGACTCAGATCCTGTCGTGAACAGGATGTCGGAGACATGTGCATGTGCTCCCACGCACCATCCAACCATCTCCATGGAGATCTAGAACTGGATCCAATCGGATCTTTAAGAAGATATGGAAGATCCAACAGCATTCAGTCATAGCACAGGACTCTGCAGTGTAACGATCGGGGAAAGTGTGTGTGGGTGTGTAAGTGTGTGTGTGTGAGATACCTGACTGGCCAGTGCAGAAGCTGCCTGTGTGTGTTTGAAGGACAGGCAGTCCCCAGGGTTATACTGTGGCTTCTGGCCCTTAAAGTCCTTGTCAAACTTCTCTTTGTACTTCACCTGGGAGGAGAGAGAGATGGAAGACAAGGGGAGAGGAGAGCGGGTGAAATACCAGAGACATGTTCAAATGAAGATTGTTAAGAGCCCCCCGCCGCTCAATCCTTTCAACGCTCCATCCAGCAACCATTACACAGCAGTTCACAAGATGGGCGACTCAGCACTTCTGCACTGTCCTTCAATTAAACTCTGGGCAGAGGGCATGTTATCAAATCATTTCCTCTCTTCTCCTCCCCTATCCTCCTCTCCCTGTGGGTGTTAGTGAGTGTGTGTGTGTGTGTGTTAGTGTGTGTGTGTGTGTTACCTGGCTGGCCAGTTTGGAAGCTTCCTTGGCGTGTTCTATGTCGGAGCGTCCCAGGACTGACTGCTCGTTGTACACCTCATGTTTAGTTTGGCTTCTGTAGGCCACCTACGACACACACACACACACACACACACACACACACACACACAGGGGGAGAGAGAGAGGGAGAGCAGAAATTAGCAACGGTTACACTTAATTGGGTCTAAGCAAGTCTCTGCTCCAGTGAACACTGACTGTTATGTAAATGAACTGTAAATGATTCAGGCTTAATGGGCACTAAGAATGGAGGAAAGGTGCTGGATGATTCATGGGTATTATCTGACCTCCCTATCCCACACCCACACACACCCACACCCACACACACACCCACACACACACACACACTCATTTACGTCGCTGGCCAGTTTGGTGGCCTGCGTGGCGTTGAGGATGTCTGGTCTGTCTGCTAAGGCGTTGTAGCTGTGATGGTCCTCCTTCCCCTTTCTGTAGTTTATCTGCAGGAGTCACACACGGGACAGAGGGTCAGAGGTCAAGGCAGCGGGCACAGGTCACACACACACAAGGGTATTAAATGAAAGATTATAGTGAAGTCAGCCAATCACACAATGCTGCTTTAGTATGTATGGATCGTTCAAACCAGGACGATGTGTTGTGAGTCTGTCCTTATGTGAGTCTGTCCTTATGTGAGTCTGTCCTTATGTGGGTGTCTCCATAGCTTCAAGACAGTGTTTCATGATGGGCTGCCTTTAGATACGAACAACTGAGGTGTGGCTGGTGGATTATGGGATTCCACCAGCTGCATCATGTGACCTACTTCTTCTGGTTGATGAGGATGAGAACTGACATCCCTGACATGAACAGCACGGATATGGGGCACACACACACTAACACATACACACTAACACTCTCACACACACACACACACACACACACACACACACACACACACACACACACACACACACACACACACACACACACACACACACACACACACACACACAGAGAGAGAGACACACACACTGACACATAGATACATCTACAGTCACGAACACCAACAGACACATAGACAAACTCAAACAACACACATTCAGACTAGCACACACACACACACACCCACACACAGGGCTGTGCTCACATTGCTCTGCTGTTTGTTGACCTCCATGGCGTGCTGGACCTCAGGCAGAGTCTTCATGCTGCTGTAGGTGGACCTGCCCTTGCCTGCGTTATACTGCTCCTTATACAGCTTCTGATGACAGACAGCAGACAGGAGAGGAGAGGTGAGGAGAGCGGAGGAGGTGTGGCCAGGGTGTATCAAGGATAGTGTGTGTGCTCACGCATGTGTGTCTGGGTCCCTGTCTGTGCCTGCAGGCTACAGAACACACCCAGCTGTTCTCCACGATCACGGCTGGATGGACACCATGATCAGGCCCTCCCCCATACTGTCTATTAGCAATGGCATGTGTGTGTTTGTGTGCATGGAAGCAGAAGTGTGTCTGCCTATGGATACAATCTATGAACTAGTCTGTATGTGTTTGTGTGTGTGTGAATGTGTGGTGTGTTTGTGTATGGTTTGTGTGTCTGAAATAAGAAGACACAGCTTCACGGTGGATCAGAGTTTCAGCAGTCCTGTTTCAAAGCTCTGTTTCAAAGCTCATCACAAGCTTGCTAAAGAACAGACACCAAGATCAGATTTCACTTCCGGACAGCCTTAGCCTCACTCAGCTAAATCCTTGCTGTTCAGGCTTCAGAGTTAGGACTAGGCAGCCCTGTGGAAACCATCCGTGCCACACTCACGTCACTCTGGTGCTTGGCCACCTCCTTGGCGAAGACCGTCTCGATGGTCTGAGGCATGATGGAGTAGAGGCTGGAGACCGCCTCCTTCCTGCCCTCCTCACGATAACTTTTCTGGAAAGAGGATAATGGATGATCCCCCTCTCGGTCAACCAATCAGTCAGTCTGTTAATAAGCTTAGCTTATGCTTGAAGTATGAAATCGATACAGCTGACTCCTGCTAGTGATATTAAACACAGACATACACACACACACAGACACAGACACACAATGTACCTCGCTGTACAGCTGACTGAGCTCCTTGGCATGTTGTGTTTCACTGGTCTGGGGTAGTTGGCAGTACAGTGAGTTCACCATATCTTTCTTACTGGCCTCCTTGTACTTAGTCTGTCAACAACAACCACAGCAGCAACAATCAAATCAATAGGTAGATTATCTTTGTAAGGATTTACTTAGTGTCGAAAAGTCACAAACTGAATGAAACATTCATTTGTGAATGAATGAATGAATTAAACATGAATCAGTTGGACATGCAAGTGTACCGCCCAAGTGTACCCACACACACACACACACACACACACACACACACACACACACACACACACACACACACACACACACACACACACACACACACACACACACACACACACACACACACACACACACACACACACACTCACACACACAGAGTCCCACCTCACTGTGTGTCTGAGCCATCTCTTTAGCAAACTGGGTCTCCATGGTTTCAGGTAGGAGAGAGTAGAGGTTGGAGGACAACTCCTCTTTGTCTCTCTTGTACTTGGACTGGAACACACAAGCCCACACACACACACACAATGTAGCTGGAAAAATATATATACTGTACCGAGGTACTGTATGCATATATTTTTGTTTTCGAACACAAATGACAATATACTATTGATGGGTATTTAAATTCATCTAATACAGTATATGTCATATATATATTATATATAAATATATTGCATATAAACATACACCAATATATTGATATATCAATATAGATGTATTCCCCAGACAACACAAGCAGGAATGATGTACTGTATATCCTTGGAAAGGCATATACTCCCCTCCACACACACACACACACACACACACACACACACACACACACACACACACACACACACACACACACACACACACACACACACACACACACACACACACACATGCAGTCTTACCTCGCTCTGCAGTTCTGTCACCATCTTGGCAAACTCTATCTCTTTAGTTTCAGGGAGCTGAGAGAACATACAGCTGGCAGTCTCTTCTTTACCTTTCTGCTTGTATTTGGTCTGAAACATAGAAGAGTATTTATGAGTACTGATGAGTATTAAGGAGTACTGCTGAGTATTGAGGAGTATTGATGAGTACAGAGCAGTGCTAAGGAGTACTGATGATTATTGAAGATTATTGATGAGTAATGATGAGTACAGAGGAGTACTAATGAGTACTGCTGAGTATTGAAGAGTATTGATCCTGTCACCTCACTCTGTAGCTCCATCATAGCTTTGGCACGTTGGGTCTCCTCTGTCTCAGGTAGGAAAGAGTACAAGTTGCTGCTTCTCTCTTTCTTACCTTCCTGTTTATATAGGACCTGTCCACACACAAACACACGCATTATATATGATCTACAGGTTAGAATGGTGCCATATTACATACAGGTGGGATTATAATCTATGTACCTCACTCTGGAGCTGGGAGGCCTCTTTAGCGTGTTGGGTCTCCAGGGTCTCCGGTAACAGGTGGTACAGAGAGTTGGAGGCCTCCTTCAGACCCCCCTCCTTGTACTTGGCCTGGAACACCAACAGAAACCAAATGCTGAACCCACAACAATGCTGAAGCTTCCGTTGTTGTTGTGTAAGTTTATTGTCCCCCAAAGGAGGAAACTTGACTTGCAGCAGGTAAAAAAACATACAGATAGCACAACAGTTAAAAGGCACATCCACATACACATAACACAGACTAGTTAAAAACAGCCGCTAAACTGAAGACTCAACAGAAGAGGCCTGCATTTGAAAGAACTCCATGTGTCAGTCCGGATGAAATGACCACACCTGGCTCTGCAGCTCAGACACAGCCTTGACAAACTGGGTCTCTGTTGTTTCTGGGAGCTGGGAGTACACGCTGGAGGAGACGCTCCTCTTCCCATCCTCCTTGTACTTGTTCTGGAGCGAGGACAAGACTGAGGTTAGGACACGGTGGAGAAGGGGACGGAAGGATGAAGTGATGGAGGAGGGATGGAGGGATGGAGAGATGGAGAGTACAGTTCTGTACCGCGCTCTGCATGTCTGAGAGTTTGGCAGCAAATTGAGTCTCTGCTGTTTGGGGCAGCTGGGAGTACAGGCTGCTACTCATGGTCTTCCTGCTTTCTTCTTTGTACTTGTTCTACAGACAAACGCACAAGGAAATAAGACCGTCAGTAACTTCCTGAACCAATATCAACTAACACAGTCTAACCTGCGCTGTACCTCACTCTGGAGCTGGGAGGCCTCTTTGGCATGCTGGGTCTCCATGGTCTCTGGTAGCTTGTGGTACAGGGAGGTGGCGGCCTCTTGCTTCCCTGCTTGTTTGTACCTAGCCTGGAAGACGCACAAGAACAAAGATGAGGCAGCTGAATTCATCTGAGTCACCCATACAGCTGCCAGCTGGTGGAACATTCGAGAAATGAACAGTTTTAACGTTGAGTTTAAATGTGCTCAGTCTGAAGAGAGGCAGAGGGCGGTGTGGAGAAGACAAATACAAAGGAGACATACGAAGGAGGGGGGGGGCTCAAGATTAGGGGGGAGGATACAGAGAAAGATAGATGGGTTGTGAAGAGAGAAGGATAAAGACAGAGAGGAAGATAGAGGCTTGTCAAAAGACCAGCTGGTCTGAACAGCGGCCTATCAGAGTAAAAAGGTGGAGTGGTGTGCGTTTCTCTGCTACCATGTCGGACTGTGAAGTGGGACTGTAGGTGTAAGGTCTCTCTCTTTCACACACAAACAGGCTCATCTCATCTCTAAGCTCACCTCACTGTGTGTCTGAGCCATCTCTTTAGCGAACTGGGTCTCCATGGTTTCAGGCATGAGAGAGTAGAGGTTGGAGGACAGATCCTCTTTGTCTCTCTTGTACATCAGCTTGAGAAGGAGAGAGAGACAAAAGACAGTTTCCAACTGGAGACTAGTGAGCAGTTAAAAACAGCAATCACCTCTTTACAGACTGAGTTTGAAAGGGGACACCTACGTGAAGATATCCAGTCAGACATGTTATGTACATGAATGAAACCCCCTACATATTGCAGCCCCAGTGTGTGCGGTCCAGTGTGTTCACCTCACTCTGCAGTTCAGAGTGCCGCTTGGCCAGCGCAGTGTCTGCTGTCTCTGGCAGGAGGGAGTACAGGCTGGTGGAGGCCAGCTTCTTGCCTTCCTCACCATACTTCACCTGCAGATAGCAGGAGCAGATGATAGCATGAACAAACATCATGTGTCCTCATCAAATCAAGTGCACTGCAAGTACTGCTTCGACAGGAATTCATTTCAGAAATTCTTGTTGACAAGATGACGGCACGTGCCCAACACATGACTCAGGAGTATCTCTCCTTTTACAGGGAGCTAGCGGTGTTGGCACCTCTGGTGGGATGTGAACTGATCTGCTACCCAGAGGGTGTTTAGGTGAAGCGAGGGAGGGGGCTCACCTGGCTGTAGAGGCCCTGCAGCTCCTTGGCCAGCTGGGTCTCAGTGGTCTCTGGCATGGTGGCGAACAGAGCCGAGCCGTGGTCCTTCTTACAACCCTCCTTGTACTTCACCTGGAGACCAGAGAGAGAGAGAGAGAGAGAGAGAGAGAGAGAGAGAGAGAGATAGATAGAGAGTGAAAGAGAGAGAGAGAGAGAGAGATAGATAGATAGAGAGTGAGAGAGAGAAGGAGGGAGAGAGAGAGGCAGGGGATAGACAGAGGAGAGCTGTCAGGGTACATTTAGCTTGGTGTGCGTACATCTGTACATCTGTGTCTATTCTGAAATAGCCACTACCTCACTCTGGAGCTGGGAGGCCTCTTTAGCATGTTGGGTCTCCAGGGTCTCTGGTAACTTGTGGTACAGAGAAGTGGAGGCCTGTTTTTTACCTGCTTTCTTGTATTTGGTCTGAAACACAGCAGTGACAGGGAATGAATCAAGAAACAACCTGGTTTTAGTCAACCATCCATCCATACAGCCATCCATCTATACATCCAACCACCTATCTCTCCATCCATCCATCCTTCCATTTATCTCACCTCACTCTGCAGCTCAGACACAGTCTTGACAAACTGGGTCTCTGCCGTCTCTGGGAGCTGGGAGTAGATACTGGAAGACATGCTCCTCTTCCCACTCTCCTTGTACTTGTTCTGAGGAACACAGCGATCGATCCAGAAGCTTTCAAACCAGCAGACCGACACACGCCAAGGATCAGAGGACGAAGGACGGACGGGGAGCGTTGTTTGTGTGTGATTGCTGCTGTACCTGACTCTGCAGGTCAGTCTGCTCTCTGGCCAGCTGGAGCTCTGCTGTGTCAGGGAGCAGGGCGTAGAGAGGGGAGGAGATCTCCTTCTTCACCACCTCCTTGTACTTGATCTGGGACAGAGACACAGGAGTCAGAGGTGGCTCTGTGTGTCTGTCTGTGTTTGTGTGTGTGTGTGTGTGTGTGAGCATCTTACCTCACTCTGGAGTTGGGAGGCCTCTTTAGCATGCTGGGTCTCCAGGGTCTCTGGTAACTTGTGGTACAGAGAAGTGGAGGCCTCCTTCTTCCCTGCTTCTTTGTACTTAGCCTGGAATATACAGTTACACACACAGTTACACACGCACACACGTACAATCACACACTAATCAATACTTAGTCTACTTTCTACAGAGCCATACATTTAGCTAATGAAGATTCCTACCTAACAGTAGCAGAGCCAGCAGCAGAATAAGGGATTCTGTTAGCAGAAATGATACACTGCTGCTGTTATCAGCATCGTACACCATCACTGCCTGCTGAGCTCTGGACAGCTATTGGTCAGTGACATCAGTTCTGCACCAATCATTATCTCTCTCTTGGGTCAGGACTGTCCCCTTATCTCATGACCTGGCTGTCTCCACACACAGACCAGCCCAAACAAAGCTGACCCTAGAATCTTCTACTAATATGGAGTTCCTTTAAGAATACCCTCAAGGAGTTTCTGGTGAGAATGAAGCCGTTTGTATTTGATACAAGTAAAAACACACACAGACACACACACACACTCACACACACACACACACACACACACACACACACACACACACACACACACACACACACACACACACACACACACATACACACACACACACACAGTCCCACCTCACTGTGTGTCTGAGCCATCTCTTTAGCAAACTGGGTCTCCATGGTTTCAGGCATGAGAGAGTACAGGTTGGAGGACAACTCCTCTTTGTCTCTCTTGTACTTCAGCTGGGGAGATAAAGGAAATGAACGACAGAAGGCAAATATTTACAACCTGTCCGTTTGAATAGCTAAACAGATGTTTAGAAATGACTAAGGACTTGAAGCCTATGACATTCTTGGAAGGATCAACGTTGAGAATTGGAGAGTTCGCAACCTGACCTCACAATTTGAGGCAGCGATACGCAACACACACAGCCCCCGCGGGTGAACGCTCGCATGAACGCACGCAGGAGGAAACCAGAAACCCAGCCCTTTTCACGTTTGACAGAGCGGTTTAGGGCAGCCAGCGTACCTCGCTCTGCGTCTCAGACATCTGCTTCGCGAACTGAGTGTCGGCCGTGTCTGGGAGGAGCGAGAAGAGGCTGGACGACGCCTCCTTCCTCCCCTCCCCTCTGTACTGCACCTGCAACACGCACACATACTGCCATGACGCACTGCATGACACGGTACAGAGCTTGACCTCTCTCTCCCCGCTCATTCTCATGATTCTCTCTCCACCTGGCTCTGCATGTGCGTCAGCTCCTTGGCCAGCTGGGTCTCAGTGGTCTCTGGCATGGTGGAGAACAGAGAAGAGCTCTGGTCCTTCTTACACCCCTCCTTGTACTTCACCTGGAGACCAAAGCGGGAGAGAGAGAGAGAGAGAGAGAGAGAGAGAGAGAAAGACAAAGGCAGAAAACAGAGTGTGTGAGAGGACAGGACAGAGGAATGTGGGAGACAGCGGATAATATCTCCCCCATTACTGGACCAGTCAAGCGTGTGCATATTTGTGTGTGTTGTCGAGTACCTGGCTCTGTAACAGCGAGGCCTCTTTGGCGTGTTGCGTCTCCATGGTTTCTGGCATCACAGAGTAGAGAGAGCTGGACACGTTCTTCCCAGCTTTCTTGTACTTAGTCTGAGACATGATGATCAACAGCCACGCATCAGCAGCAAAAATATGTTCTGAATCCATTAAACGGATTCAACTGAATACATGATTCGATTTCAAGGAGCATAATAACGCATGCATGGCCGCAGCCAATCTATGGGCTTAAAATAAGGAAGGAGAAGAATGGATGATCTTTTCATGAAGCCCAGAGGTGGTGCGATACCTGGCTCTGCAGCTCAGACACAGCCTTGGCAAACTGGGTCTCGGATGTCTGGGGGAGCTGGGAGTAGATACTCTGGGTTTGACCCTTTTTGCCTTGCTCCTTGTACTTGTTCTGAAAGAAGACGACAACAGAGAAACGGATCAAACCGGCTTAATGACAAGACATGATTTCCGGTACTGTCCTCCTTCCCATCCTGTGAGATGGAGAACCATGTGGGTGACTAGATGAGACATGCAATGAGGACAGCAGGGGTTTGATGGCTGAGTGGCCTGTGGGCTTTTCAGCTACAGCTTCCATTTAATAGAACACTCTGCCAGTCTCTAAATATTGCAGTTTCCAAACCACCCTGGCTTACGTAATGCCATCGTGATGGGCACCACAGTGAGAACTTGCCTTATGTCCATGTAAAAGGTTTCACAGGAGGAGGGGATGTAGGGGGGAAACGGCTAGGGATGTAACACTTTCCACTCCATTACTCAGAGACAATCTGTACCAGTACTGATACAGAAATCTAACAACTTAGATGTTTTCAGAGCCTTTTGAAAATAACATGAAAACAAAATATGGGTTCATACACTGGAAGTCAAATGTTCCTTTCGCCCTCCTACTCCAGTGGGGTTCCCCCCTCAAAGCTTAAGCTGAAGGTTTCCCGTTCAACAAACCCAATGATTGTAGCCAAAGGCTTCAACTGTGAAGTAAATCAATCGCACCTCGCTCAACATGTTGGTCATCTCCCTGGCAAACTGGGTCTCCAGCGTCTCTGGCAGCTGGAAGTAGGAGGGGCCAGAGAGATCCTTCTTTCCTGTGCCTTTATACACGAGCTGTGGGCGTAGAGAGAACACTGGTCACATGACAGGGATGATGTTAGTCACCTAATGGGAAATAGCTGTCTCCCTGTTAGATGTATTAATGGATTTAGGCATTACAGAAGTTAAGATTTTAATGTGTGTACCTCACTCTGGAGCTGGGAGGCCTCTTTAGCATGCTGGGTCTCCAGGGTCTCTGGTAGCTTGTGATACAGGGAGGTGGAACCCTGCTTTTTACCTGCTTCCTTGTATTTGGTCTGAAAAGTAACATGTTAGTTACTAGGTGTGTGTTTCTATGCAATGTAAAAGAATGTGTGTGTGTGTCTGACTGTGTGTGTGTGTGTCTGACTGTGTGTGTGTGTGTGTGTAGCACCTCGCTCTGCATCTCGGTGAGCTGTTTGGCCAGCTGTGTCTCTATGGTCTCAGGGAGCAGGGAGTACAGGTTACAGGACATCTCCTGCTTTCCCTCCTCCTTATATTTGACCTGGAAACACACACACAGACACACACACACACACACACACACACACATACCGATACAAACAGAAGGATTCTTTTTTAACAAGAAGCAGGTGCAGGTAAGAACCTATGAAGTGTGATTCGTTTGTTTAATCAAATGATTCTGCTCTGCTGGAAAATAATTTTCTGCATCGTTTACAGCGTTCCAGAGGGTTCTCATTAGAACATTCTTTTATGCATCGTTTGCCAAGTTCCGGAAGGTTCTCATCAGGACATAATTTTCAGCCTAGTTTACAGTGTTACCGGTTCTCGACAGTAGACCTCTTACCTCGCTGATCATCTCAGTCTGCTGCTTGACAAACTGTGTGAGGGAGGTGTCTGGCATGGTGGAGTAGAGAGGGGGGGGTTCGTTCTTCAGACCCTCCCTGTACCTGATCTGGAGAAATGGAGAGGTGAGCTGAAAATAACTCTCCTTCTGAAATGAAGGGATGGATGGATATGATGGATGGTTATGATGGATGGATGGCTGGATGGATATGATGGCTGGATGGATATGATGGATGGATGGCTGGATGGATATGATGGATGGATGGCTGGCTGACTGGATGGATATGATGGATGGATGGATGGCTGGATGGATATGATGGATGGATATGATGGATGGATATGATAGATATGATGGATGGATGGCTGGATGGATATGATGGATGGATGGATATGATGGATGGATATGATGGATGGATGGATGGCTGGATGGATATGATGGATGGATCATATGCCAACTAGATGGTACTCTGTTCATGTCTGTGTTACTGGCCACACTACCTCACTCTGGAGCTGGGAGGCCTCTTTAGCATGCTGGGTCTCCATGGTCTCTGGTAACTTGTGGTACAGAGAGGTGGAGGCTCCTTTCTTCCCAGACTCCTTGTATTTTCTCTACAGAAAGACAGAAACGGAAGCAGAATGTCGGCTCTGAGCACAGATGAGCACTGAGCTGACATCTCCAGCATGTACAGCAGCACCTCCACTTCTCCATGCCCACCTGGCTCTGCAGCTCAGACACAGCCTTGACAAACTGGGTCTCTGTCGTCTCTGGGAGCTGGGAGTACACGCTGAAGGAGACGCTTCTCCTCCCATCCTCCTTGTACTTGTTCTGGAGCGAGGACAACACTGAGGTTAACCTTCTCGCCATATAGAGCTGGTCTTTATGGTCATGCACAGTTAAGTGGATTGGAATGATGTCACGTGTGTTTGGGTTAGTCACCTCACTCTGCATCTCGGTCATCTCTCTGGCAAACTGTGTGTGTGTGGTGTCAGGAAGCAGGGAGTAGAGAGAGCTGGACATCTCCTTCTTACCCTCCTCTTTGTATTTGATCTGAAAACACCACAAAATACTGTAAATACTGTCTGGGTATTACCTGAGGTGTGCTTGATTTGTCTCCTCGGGCACCGTGGAAGGAGAGGATGCTGTGATGTACGGTACCTCGCTGAGCAGCTCTGTGGCCTCTTTAGCATGTTGGGTCTCTAGGGTCTCTGGTAACTTGTGGTACAGAGAGGTAGAGACCTCCTTCTTTCCTGCTTCTTTGTACTTAGCCTGGAACACACACAAGCACAGCCTGTATTGTATTTGAATGATGGTACATGGCGTTTCACTGAGGGTGTATTGTATTTAAGCGATGGAGTACCTCACTCTGTAGTTCGGAGTGCTGCTTGGCCAGCTGTGTCTGGGTGGTTTCTGGGAGCAGCGAGTACAGGCTGGTGGAGATATTCTGCTTCATACCCTCTTTGTACTTGGCCTAACACAGGACAGGGCAGAGGACCAAATCATTCAGAAGTGATGTCACCCTTGGCTGAAAACCACACAATAACCTTGACCTACAACAGAACACAATTTCCTACTTTATCTAATGCAACACAACCACAACGGCTATGACTCCTCTAGAAACTTTACGAAATGTCGGTTGGATATGTAACTCTAGAATATCGTAATAGAGAATAATAAAACCCTATGAATAGACGCTTGACTCAGTACTAAATGAAGACTGTGGATTCTTCTGTGAATCGCTGTGATTGACGCATGCATCTGACTCACTCCTGTGCTCAGGGTGTGATGACTAAAGGGATCTGTACGCTAGAAACCTCACAGTGGCTGCAGAGGTTTAGCTGCTTCTCTTAGTCTAACTGCCGCCCTCCTTCCAGTACCTCGCTCTGCAGGTCAGACACCTCCTTGGCGAACTGCGTCTCGACGGTTTCGGGAAGCAGAGAGTAGAGGTTGACAGACATCTCTTTCTTCCCCTCTTCTTTGTACTTGATCTGGACAAGCAGAGGAAGAACTATGAGTCATGGGTATGTTTTCCCTGCAGAGGATTCAAGGGCTTAATGCCCTGCGCGAGAGCACAACAGCTTGTTGGCTCCTGAGATGGCCCCCCAACCACCCTGTCTTTACTAGGTCACAAACAGCGCACCCTCAGGGCTACAAACCATCCTTGAGATTCTGGTGTGAACACACACACACACACACACACAGACACCTCACAGACACACACACAGACTGACAAATCCACACTGACACACACCTCGCTGAGCATCTCCGTCATCTCCTTGGCGTGTTGTGTATCCAGGGTTTCAGGGAGGAGGGAGTACAGACTGCTGCTGACCTCCTTCTTCCCTGCCTTGTACTTGTTCTAGTAAAACAATACAACAACATTTCCGTTAACAAGGAACCAAAAGGATCACAGATTCAATTACACTGGTCTCCACTTAATGGATCTGTGGTTTAAACCGTACCTGGCTCTGCAGCTCAGACACAGCCTTGGCAAACTGGGTCTCTACTGTCTCTGGGAGCTGGGAGTAGATACTCTGGGATCGACTCTTTCTGCCTTGTTCCTTGTACTTACTCTGGGTAACACAACAATAAAGTTCAGTAAAATGTTGACTGATCATGTCTGGTTGACCATGTCCTGTTGTTGCAGTGGATGCATATGAAATGTGCTGGTTTTAATCTGTAGTCTGGCAGGCAATCCAAGTGAGGTGCCAGTCTGTACCTCGCTGACCATCTCTGTCATCTCCCTGGCGAACTGCATGTCTGGAGTCTCTGGCAGCAGGGAGAACAGAGAACCTGGAGCTCCTTTGCTCACCTCCTTATACTTGATCTGGATG
The DNA here is from genome assembly GCA_030340665.1 of Neosalanx taihuensis. Taxonomy (NCBI): domain Eukaryota; kingdom Metazoa; phylum Chordata; class Actinopteri; order Osmeriformes; family Salangidae; genus Neosalanx; species Neosalanx taihuensis. The sequence continues at coordinate 10,132,792 of CM059304.1, forward strand.
AAGAGGAGAGGAGAGGGAGAGAGGTGAGGAGGATTTACTAGTTGATGTGAACTAAATCGGGTTGCAATGCCTGTTTCTGAGAAATGCGCTGAACTCTAATTTGAGACTTGAGCCCTCCAGAGGTGACTTGTGTACCTCACTCTGGAGCTGGGAGGCCTCTTTGGCATGTTGGGTCTCCAGGGTCTCTGGTAACAGGTGGTACAGAGAGGTGGAGGCTGCTTTCTTCCCTGCTTCTTTATACTTAGTCTGAAAGGAAAATGATCAAAAACTCGATTCATTGATTTCACCTAGTGATGATGAGGAGGATGGTGATGATGATCAGCAATACCTCACTCTGGAACTCCAGCACGGTCTTAGAGAGCTGCATTTCCGTGGTCTCTGGGAGGAAGGAGTACAAGTTGGTGCTCATCTCCTTTCTGCTCTCCTCCTTGTACTTGTTCTAGAGGACAAGAACAAGACACAGACTGTTAAACTACAAACATGAAAAGAGGACAGGAGAAAAGGACAGGGGAAAGAGGAGATAAGGAAAGATCAGAGGAGAGAAGAATAGGAGATAGGAGAGGAGAGGAAAGGAAAAGATGAAGAGCTCACCCCACTCTGCAGCTCAGATGCAGCCTTGGCGAACTGGGTCTCTGATGTCTCTGGGAGCAGGGAGTAGATGCTCTGGGATCGACTCTTTCTGCCTTGCTCCCTGTACTTGCTCTGAGTAACACAACATGAGGGTCAGTCTTATGCTCTTTGGTACTTATAATCTGCATGATTTGCCTTCTCTGGGTGGGATTATATTCTGCGTACCTCACTCAGTAGCTCGGTGGCCTCTCTAGCATGTTGGGTTTCCAGGGTCTCTGGTAACAGGTGGTACAGGGAGTCAGATGCCTCCTTCATGCTCTCCTCCTTGTACTTGGCCTGGAACAGAAAGGATTGATACAGGTGTTTAGGACCCAGGGACTCACACCTCACACAACAGGCAGGGAAAATCAGCACACTGTCGTTTGTCCTCAGCTGAAAGGTGGTGAACTTCTGACAGCGAGTAGAATGCCCCAAGGCTGATGTGTCTGCAGTCCACTGAGGAACAGCAGTTCAAAACAACCCCTTTCAGTCATGGTTTAGACAGGTGTCAAGACAACAATCTACGCAGTTCAACGCACTCAAATCCAGTTGTGTTTCGTGCGTGTGCATGACAGGAACTATGCGTGACTTAGAGAGAAGAGAGAGAGAGCGAGTGTGTATGTGTGTCACCTCTGAGATGATGGCACTGATGTAATTGGAGTGTTGCACTGCCGCGTCAGGTACAAACATACTCTGGCCCTTCAACTTCTCAAAGTCCTCCTTATATTTCACCTGGAAGAGGGGGGGGGGGGGTGAGGTGGAGAAAAGGGAGGGAAAGAAACAGAAAGGAAGGGAGACAAAGACGGATGGAGATGCAGAAAAGAGATAGAGGAAAGGAGAAAAGGAGAAAAGTTGTAAGTGTTGTACTCTTGGTGAGTGACACCAGTGTCTCGTTCTCCAGTGCTGACAAAGGCATGAATGTCCAGGTGATTGACATGTGAGATCAGATAAGATTGGCACCTTCTATTTAGGTAACTGGAGTCATTTAGTGATTGCGATACAGGCGCATTTTCTGCTGCAGACTCATTGCAAATGTATGGCGTCGGTGAAGACTGAGGAACAGGCTGACCGAAGCTCTGTGGTGTGAGAGATGGCTACAGTATCCAGGGACTTACGTCGCTAGACTCTTATCAAGGCATTCCACATGAGGACACCACGTGGATTTTACAGGCCGATGCTAGAAGAGACACTTGTTATTACCAACCCTTCCTTATGAACTGTACACGCTAGCAATGACCCGGAGGAGAGGAAGAGTGTAGGAGAGAGGAGACAAGAGCATGGGGAAGGAGACTAGAGTATTTTGTGCGACTGGTAAGGAGAGGATATGATGAGATGAGTCAGAGTTTGAGCTATTGCAAGTGAACGCTGAAAAAAAAACTCTGAGAAAATGTAGCACTGTTGCTAAAAAGACTAACGCCTTCACTCAGCTTCACCCTCTTCAAAATGTGTGTGGGAAACATAGAGAACTTTGTCTCCTGTTGGGATTGAGTTCATACTTATGTATTGCTCATCTCTGGCAGGGAAAGTCCACATCACACATGAATACACAGTTATGTTAATTAATCTTCTCCACCAGTCGGCTAATTGTTATGTGGGTAAGGGAAAGACATAGAGCGAGAGAAAGTGAGAGACTCAGAGACAAAAAAAAGAGAGTAAAGGAAGAGTGCCAGAGCCAAATCCAAACTGCTTTTTCACCAGCCTGTCTGTCCTACTTTGCTACGCCACATGATAAAAGGATGTTGGGGATTAATAGGAAGCAGCCAAAATCCAAAATGGCTGCCCCGTTTCCTTCAACAAAAGCTTGAAAGTACAAATAACCTAGATAAGGATGATACTTACATCGCTGATCAGCAGACTGCACCTCCGGTTGAAGGTGGGATCCGGTAAGACAGGTTTACCTGAGCACTGTCAGTGGAAACAAATAAAATGTACATCAAAAACATTGTATTCATCAACTTAAAACACACGTATGTGATCCCCATTACTTTAAACTGGCCAGATTAAAGCAAAATAAAGGCTAATTTGTAGTATTTACTGCATAATCCTCTTAGAGGATTCAGAGCAGCCTAGAGCCATGTTTTGGCTGCTTGTTACCTTGGTGACAACAGTCAAGGTCAGGAGTTCCAACAGGCCTCAGTAGGCTGAGGTCAACATACTGTAACTGAACAGTGAATCCACGTAGGCAACGACATCCCACACCAAACTGTCTGACTAAAAGCCTGAACTGGATGATTACGCAGCATATTTGACCAAATCTGGAAAACTTTCTCACCTTCTTAATTTTTCTTGACGTCTTGGTCTTGACTTCCTCCTTCTTCTCAGTCTCTAACTCCTCCTCCTCCTCCTCTTCCTCTTCCTCGGTCACTACCTCCTCCTCATCGTCCACATTAGATGCTTCATTGAATGCCTCCATCTCAACCTTCACAACCTCCGTGACCTCCAGACTGGTCCCTCCGGAGCAGGAAATCTTCACCTCCTCCTTTACTTCCTTCTCCACCTCCTCTTTTAACCCCTTCTCCTTCTCCTCCTCCATTACCCGCTTTTCTTCCTTTTCTTTCAGATCCTTCACTTTCTCGTTCTCCTCGTTCTCTTCCTTCCCCACTTTCACCTCCATCTCATCCCCTCGTGTTTGAATCTCCATCGTCTCCATGACCTCCCCGCTCCTCGTAGCGGACACTGTTCTGCTTCTTGGGTAAACTGGAAGAGACGGGGGGAGATCCAAGTCTTTCTTTCCCAGGACAGGTGCTCTCCTTGCTGGGTATGCAATCACTTAGGAACCCCCTGGCAGATCAGACAGCAGGTTGTGTTTAGGTGGGATCTAGGTAACCTCCAGCCCAGAAGCCCAGTCCCAGTGGTGTCTCTGCCCAGGACTGAAATTTTCCTTTCTGGGTATTGTGTGTCTGGGTACTCCTTATCTCCCCTGGCTCCAGATTTAGACCTCCACTTGTGTTCTTATCGGCTGCCATGCCTAGAGGGTGAATCAGAGGGCCGAAGGGGATCTATGGGGGGGATGAGGGGACAGAAAAGTGAGAAGGGGTATGTGGGTGAAGAGGATGAATCAGAAAGGTGTTGGAAGAAGGAATTTCATATTCCTGATCTGCAGTGGTGACTATAAGTCCACCTGAGTCCCAGAAAAGATCAAAGCAGCCGTTATAGACAGACAGACAGACAGACAGACAGACAAACAAATAGTCAGGCAGGCAGACAGATTATATCCATTCAGCTTATGCAGTAACCTGAAAATCTTGCCTCTCAGAGTTACAGTCCCAGCCTGGACACCGCCAACCAATGGAGAGGGCTGACAGACAGTTCACCATTCATCACCTCAGATGATTGGCTGCTCTCCAGCAGGTAGAGCTACAACAGACAGTTAGGTCAATATTAGGGTTAGTGCGGTTAGACTCAGATGCTAGCTGGCAGGCCGGAGCCAGATGGTCTGCAGGTTCAATCAAGCTAACAGGACTATCAACATGAGGAGCTTCTAAAGACTTCAAAGGAAACTGTTGCTGTGAATAACAGATGGCCGACCAAAACAACAACAAAAATTCAAATATAAAACCAAAATCTGTGCCTTTATTAAAAATAACTATCGCTGCCTCAGTGAGCATGCTGTTCATGTCACATGTTCCGTGGGTTTATGAATAGCGCCACACGTGTGGTTTGCGTGTCGCTTGCGTGTTGTGCGGGGGATGATGACAGGGTAAGAGAGGTGGGCGGGGAGGGGTGTGGCCACGGCAAACGGGCACTGGAGACAAACACAGACAGGGAAACCACATCAAGAGTGTGTGAGTGTGTTTACGAGACTGTGTGTACAGGGGATATTTTGGGACAACCACACCCCTATAAACAGATGTCTTCCTTCCATTCACTAGTCAGTTGTGTGTGTGTGTGTGTGTGTGAGAGAGAGTCCATTAAAGCAGGAGGGAAAGAGATTACCAGGACATGCTGTACAGTCGGTTAAGTTGTCTCCAGACAGACACAGATTCACAGCAGTGAAGTGGATGAACACAACACGCCCTCATTCTGCCTCAACTGTCTTGCTACTAACGTCTTTAACGGCACACAATCACTACTAAGTACCTACCTCATTAAGACTGTGAGTCTAAAGGACGCACTCTGCATAAAAACAAAATAACTTACGGAGATCTCACCTGATAGGCTAGTGGAGGTCCATGATGTCACTTTGTGCTTTCTTGATTGGTTGAATGCTGGGTCAAACAGTGATGCTCTCCTATCAGGTCCCAGCAACGTTGAAATGGGCCGGTATTGTAGGAGTGTGTGTTTTTGTGTGTGAGTGTGTGTGATTGTGCTCAGTGACCAAACTGCACCCAATGTTTCACACTCTGCTTTCATGCTCCAATTGACAGCACCCTCCGCACACACACCCACAGCATCTCTCGCTCACACACACACACAGCATCTCTCTCTCACACACACAGCGTGTATCTTACACACACACAGACACGTACCCCTTCTTTTGTTTCAAAAATACGCTCACACACCCATTCTCTCTAGCAAATACACACACACTTCTCAGTTATCTCCAACATCTTGTTCTGAGAAACACACACTCCTGTTTTTAAAAACAAGACTTACAGACCCCCTGCCAGTGATTACCACCTCGACACACACAGGCCAAGTGATGAGATGAGGTAATACAGGAAACAGGAAGGAGGAAAATACCTCAACCCCGGTGTGGAAGAGGAAGTGAGGTCACAGTGTGGCAGGACGTGATGCCATAGCTTACATTACTGATTTGTTCTTGTGTGCGTCTGAGTCTCTGGAGCTCGGGTGTGTCGGACACAATACTGAAGCCCCGCCCCTTACTCTCTTCAAAGTCACGCTTGTACTTCACCTAAGAGAGGAATGGAGAGAGAGAGACAAAGAAGAGAGAGCGAGATGGGAGATAGAGGATGAGAGAGATTACTTCTAGCTGCCAACAGCCCACAGAGTTCACCTTAGCTCTGTCCCTCCACCTACTCAGATATCAACATTTACTCCAGCAGAGGCAGCAGCTATCAGACGTTCTAGAACAGTGGAAACAGCTCTTTTCTCATTCTACCTCACACCATCCAGAGAGACACCAAGTTCTGCCTGGAACTCTAGAACCTTGAGATGCTGTCCTGGTAACAAAGCCTTATCTCTACTGAGCTGATCATTATCTTTATAATAAGACAGCGCCGATTTGCGATTCCCTCAGGCAGAGAAAAGAGGCAGTCATTATAGGTTCTAAATCTAAAATTGAGTCTGCACTGTTTGCATTAATAAGTTCACTTTACCCCTCAAACCCTTACTGGCACAATGGCATGTTCCAGAATACTATCCTCAAAGATGTGGCTGAATACTGCCGCTGATATCGATTCTAGCAATGCCTCAGACTCTTACCCCAGTCTACGCAACTGAAGGTTAGGGAGGTCAAAGGTCTACCTGTGACCATCACAGACTTCAGTCAGTGGGTGCATACTCGAAATTGGTCGACGTTATGCAAGCTTTAAAGAGGAGAGAGGGACAGAAGCGAGAGAGGAGAGGAGAGCGGAGGGAGAGGTCATCTGTAGATGACTGTAGTAAATCTATCGTCTGTAAATGACAACTTTGTAATAGAACTGACCTTTGCTTCTGTGATCAGGGACAGTGAAAGCAATAACACAGATGCACACACACCCACGCACGCACACACACACACTCTCTGTGGGACCAGACGGCCAGAGAACCCCTCTGTGTGTGTGTGTGTGTGTGTGTGTGTTGTTGGCAGCGTGTCATGCAGTATGTCAGTGTGTGTTCAATCAGTATGCGGAGCAATCAGGAAGGACAGGACAGGTTAAACATGCTGTTCTGAAGCCTGGACGTTATGATGCGGCTGTTTATGACAGTGAGGGGAACCTGCTTACGCCTGTATGTTGATAGGGGTCTGGCTTTTCTGTAGGGTGAAATGAGATTTTATTTGCGTATGTGTCTGTCTATGTGTGTGCATGTGATAAAAAGCAGTAGACTATATAGTGGATGAGGAGAACAGATGTCTACTCAGTGGCATCCAGAAGGGGAACATGCTGTCACACACACACACACACACACACACACACACACACACACAGCAACAGTGACTAGTCTAGCCTAGAGAGGTTGAGGACTAATCAAAGACCAGAACAGAATATTCATCTTGTTCATGACACATGACATCATAAAACAGAGACACAGAAGACAGGCTCCTTCCCCTGGGCACCTGGAGGGAAGAGTCTGTGCTTGTCAGAAATCTGTGCGTGAACATCCACTCATAGACTTGAGAGACACAGAGAGTCGCAGTGTGTGTGTGTGTTTGTGTGTGTGTGTGTGTGTGTGCGCACGCCCATTACTCTCAGCATGCCCTTCCGGAAATGTGGGTAGTGCCAATGGTCAGATGGCCAAGGTTGGGTGTGTAAATTGTAAGTGTCCATGCATGTGTGTGTGTTTGTGTGTGTGTGTGTGTGTGTGTGTGTGTGTGTGTGACTGACCTGGCTCTGGAGTTCACTCTGGTGTTTGAGTCTCAGGTTTTCTGGGGTGTCAGCCACGATGGTGAACGACGTCTTGGGGTAGTGTCTGGAGAGAGAGAGGGGGGGGGGGATATGAGAGACCCTATATGAACATTTGTGTGTGTGTGTGTGTATACATGCACATCCTGCAATACAGAATGACGCCTCGAGTCCAAGACTGTATCTAGAATTCTACCTAAACACAATGAGCCATTGAAATGTCTAAAACAAAACCTAGAGGAAGTTCAGTTTTACGTCAGACACAAATACTGCGAGACTAAAAGAGCCACCATGACAAACACTGAGAGGTTACCACGGAGATGGATGGACCAACCCCGAAACATGAGTGATGTCATGAAAAAAAAGGGAGGTAACACAGAACTAAAGCGAGATAGAAGAAAGGTTTCTATCTTCATCTTCATCATTGTATCACTGGTAGAGATTTCATGCCTCTGGCACAGTTGTAAACATCTTACACAACACAGAATAACAGTTTATTAACTAGTGTGGGAGGGTGAGGAGGTGTGTGTGTCTGTGTGTGTGTTGTTGCCCACATATTCCTAACCGAATTGGTCTCTTTAGGCCATAAAACAGTAGAGAGTTCTTTGAGTAGAGAGCTAAAAACCCTCACACACACACACACACACACACACACACACACACACACATGCACTCACAAACACACGGTGATTCATTACTGCTGAGTTGGTGTTGAGAGGATATTCAGCAGCACAGTTTGACCACTCCACTAAAACAGCCTGGAGATCCCCATCCCTCCCACTCTTCCTCTCCATCTCTTTATCCCTCCAGCTCTATTCTTTCATCTCTAGCTCTACAGCTCACAGCAAGTAATGATCAGGCTGGCCTTGTGCATATAAAAAAAATGTTTGGCCAAACTATCCACACACTGAACAATAACTCACTAAATATTACTGCCTCCTCAGACCTTGACCAGTTGATCACAGTTGACCTCACAAACCGGGACATTAAGTCAACTCTGCACACGCACACCTTGCCCAAATCCCTGTGCAAAGTTTGTGTGGAGTCCTGTCCACTGTTTCACTAACCCCGTCCCCTATCCCCTCAACCCCTCCTCCTTGGACTAGTGTTACACTTCAGCCACCGGTCGCCACTGGCAACCCCGCACACTTTGTTTCAGCGTTGCAACCCAATCCCCAAAAACAAAGAACGGCACTGTGGGATGTCACAAACACACACACACAAACACACACAGACACACACACCAACCTGACAGACACACACAGACGCTAGCTAGCTGGCTGGCTAGGTGCTGTGACAGGAAACACTGGGGTAGAAGAAGGCATTTAAAGTTGTACCTTAAAGTTGTAAACTGTTCGGCTGAATGCTCTTATAGCTCTTCCCTTGGCACTTACTGGTTTCTCACGATGTATGTTTAATAATCTAAAAGCCTGCTATGTTTTGTGGTCTATCATGTTGCTATGCTCAGTGACCGATGCTCTTTTGTAATGCTCTCTTGTAAGTCACTTTAAATAAAAGCGTCTGCTAAATTAATAAATGTACATTTATCCTCTGACCAGGACCATGTTCTGACTCATCTCCTGGGAGATCAGAATCATAATCTTCAGAACCAGAATCAGAATCTTCTGATTCCGATTCTTCTGATTCGGATTCTAACCTTCTGGAAGATCTGCTTCCTGGCCCTCCACACGCCTCTGTCTCTTTCTCAGCGCTCCACTGGGGTGTTACTAACCCACATCTTGGTTTATGTGTGTAATGCGTCATCGTCATGACCGTGTTGTGTTTATGAGGTGCCTTTCTGTTCAGCTGAGAGGACAGAGGAGCTTTGACCTTTAGAGGACTTGAAAGATCTCCTGACCTTCAAGGGCTTTCACTTAGACTTAAGACAATGCCTGTAAGAGACCTTTCATCAGCACACACACTGGCTGCAACAGACACACACAGACACACACTGGCTGCAACAGACACACACAGACACACACTGGCTTTAACAGACACACACAGACACACACTGGCTGTAACAGACACACACAGACATACATCAGACACACACTGGCTGTAACAGACACACACAGACACACACCACACACACACTGGCTATAACAGACCCAAACCAAACACACCGGCTGTAAACTGACAGTTTACCAGCCTGCTGAGGATGTTAGAACGCAGGATCATCCCACTGTTTCATTTTGGGCCATATGCATATGCACATTTACTGTGTGTGTGTGTGTGTGTGTGTGTGTGTGTGTGTGTGTGTGTGTGTGTGTGTGTGTGTGTGTGTGTGTGTGTGTGTGTGTGTGGGAGGGAGTGTGTGTTGACCTGACAGGACTAATTTAGATGCCATTGTCTGTAGTGGGACTGTGGCCTTTTGGATGCAGGCTGACCCTCCCTGGCTGTGTAGTCTGGGCTAATTCTGGGATGTTTCAACTTCCTGTAGGGAGAAAGAAGACTTCCTGTGGCCCCTCAATCCCTGGTGTACATCTGTGACGTTGTGTGTATGAGTGTATATATAAATGTGTGGGTAAAACACATTTTGAGTTTCTGACCTATGTATTGATCTAACACACACATACACACACACAGTTGATTAT